>JAODIE010000004.1:2889236-2900342 GCA_027575565.1 Diploeciton nevermanni | reverse complement strand
GCGCAATTTATCGGCGAGCTGTTCAATCAATGGCCGCACAAACGAATCGCTTACGCGCACATTATGCGCATGTAGATGCGTCTTGAGCCTCGTTCGAGTGCAGTTGGAGGGTGCATGGTGTACATTTGGTGCATGTCGTGAGTGAGAATACGCTTCTTGTGGATATATATAGCAGCTCACTGGTGGTAGTCTTATGCAAACATTTTGAACATTTTTTCTTCACTTGGTTGCAGGTCTGCATGGAACCTCAGATTGGAGAAATCTACGCCAACGATCGTCTCCGCTACGACGATACGGCCCGCGTCTGGACGTGGCGTTATGCGATGACTCAACTGCTTCCTCATTAATCTTTCCGCCCGCTGCGCCAGCAGGGATCTTGATTCTCACCCGATTGACTTGTTTTTGTCTTTGTGACTTGTCTACTGATTTCTTGAGACGGTTTGTAATAAAATTTCCTTCTTTGTCTACATGGTTTCGATTTATGCTTGTCGAACAAGGTCGTTGGGATAAATCTGATAAGATTAGACTGGATTCAATGACATATAGGGGTTTTATGTATTTTACATCGTACGGTTTCGGTAAAAAGCAACAGGTTTCATTTTAAAATCAATCATTTTTGTTAGAGTTTTATGAGAAAACAAGAAAATATTTGATATTCTTTAAGTAACGAGTATGATTGGGTATTAGGAAAATTTGTTAAAGGGAATTTAACATATAGTTGCGGCACGTTTCTAACAGCGCCCTCCTGGGAATATCAGGATTGTACGACTTTGTGTTGGTGGAGGCGCCTGGCGCACACTCGGGGCGAGTGTGCACGCCGCGTAGTACTCAGGCTCAGGCTCATCCTTCAGTACGGCGCTAGGTTGCAACCGTGCTGGTAGTTCTGCTGAATAAAGTTCGGTTGAATTCGCGTTCGTGTGTCGTCTTCAAACTTGATAAGCTTGCAATTATACCAAATGTTAGTACCTATTAACCAATAATATCAATCAATAATAACTGTGTTCAGCTTGTTTTTAAAATGTTGGTAACTTTTTCGGAATAATGGTGTTTTGCTTGGTTCTAAGATGAAGTGCTTGAAAGAAGGTTCGTTGTTGTTGTTGCTGGTGTGGCTGGTGACAGCTGAGCAAATTCGACATGAAAGATCGCGCTCGAGGTTATTACGTACCTCGCGTCATGAAGACCTGCCCAAGTTGACGAAGGACCCCGAGGATCTGCTTTTTGCTACAAATTCCAACACTTTTACGCCTACGACCACTTATAATTATTCAGTGGTTATGTTGAATCAATTGGCTGAAAGACTTGTGGCCCGCACAGACACACCAGATGTTGGCGAAGTGGTCGAGAATTTCATTACGTCGAAGAAAAATGATTCCAAGCTACGGCGAATTATCATCGATGGCAATTTCACCCAGCCGACGGTGAAAAACACCACTTGGACTTTGGACAAGAGTATGCTGTATATGGGCGATCGTGCTCTGCATGATAAGCCCACCATGCGGAAGCCGCCCAAAGACAAACCGCCAAATCCGAAATCAGAGAGAAGTGATCTCGACGACCACCAGAACGCACAATTCACTGATTCGTATATCAACACGGACCGGGAAATTGACGACATCGAGGATGCCACATCTGGGCTTATTACAGAAGGTCCTCGTTCCGGACACGTAGACATAGTGACGAGGTTTTTAAGGATTGTAGAGTCACAGCACCTGCTTGGCGAGAACTGCACAGCGGGCACGGATTTGAATCTCGGTGAAGGAGTGGTGGACAGATACGCTCAGGAGCGGTTCAGAGTGGAGGCAGATGTGGCTGTTAATCGGGCAAATATGTTGACCAGGTTATGGAAGTACGCTGATCCCAGTGTGATGCTCTCCGAGTATCTCCTGCACGCGTCAGTGTTTTCAATGGTTGAGTTTGACGATGACATTTTTGCTGCCGGTAATTGCTATGATCAATTTCAGTATAAGGATTATTGGTTGTTTTGTCCTTATGCGTATCGTTTGCCGGAGGGGGCGATTTTAGTGAAAGACCTTGCTGTCGAGTACAAGTATTTGAGTAATACGTCCGAGTGGTTCTACATTGCAAGGAAGAATGCGGAGAATGTGATAAGGCAATATAAGCAGTTTAGTCGAGGTAAGTAAGGAAGGGGATTCAAGGCAATTTGGGGATTATTGACAAAGAGGATATTTAGTTTATTAAAGAGATTGCTCCTCTTACAAACTATTTTTATTAAATGTTATTGAAATTATTAGCTGCGTTTATTATGTACGGAAATGAGTTCTAGCAGGGAGGACAAAGGAAGTATAGATTCATGGTATTATATTGGATGGGGAAAGTAATTTCATTGGTGCTATGAGTGAATGAGAGATTTTCTTTTGGTAAGGAAAGATAGTGAGCATATATGGAGTATTGAAGTTTTAATTAAAAGGAGTAGATGCGTTTTTGAAAGGGATAAAATAAAATTTCATATAAAATAAAAGTCAGTTTTTCAAAAACTAATATAAAAATTGAAGTTTCTTAAGTATTATAATATAAAGTATGGGTTATGTACTTACAGTTTTCCTCTCTAAGAAACGAATTTAATTGAATTATATAATAATTTTTGTTTTAAGACAATTTATTCTGTACTCAAACGCTTTGAAGTTTTAAAATGGTATGGAGCTAGCAAAATACAAATTTTTGTGTTTGTTTGCAATAATTTGCTGTTAATCTGAAAGATGGCATTTCAGTTATATCTCAAAGAATCAGAATGATTGAGCACTATTTAGCTCTTGTTTTATTTGCTTTAAAATTCAAGGTTCCCATCTTTACTGTATATTAAATGTGGGAAAATTGATGCAATCTCCTGAGTGTTATTATTGATGTTTATTGGAACTGACAAATGTTGCTGTTTAGTTTAAATTTCTGATCATTTGAATCAGAACAGCGTTGTAGCTTAAAATCATGTTGAGAGTCTGCTTGCTGAATGGAAAAACGGTGCAGTTACTGAGCGGACAGTAATGGGGGGGTCAAGTACGGTGTCGATCTGCAACTGATATGGTTCCAGTACGCTCACAAGCCACACAACGCTCAATACTCGAAATTTAGGCATAAAAAGGGTTAAAATTGATTATGAAGATCATGTTTCTTTTTGTATCTTTTCTCTTACAACATCGTGTCGCTTCTCTTCTCCTCTACTCTATTTGAGTATTTTTTTCCATTTGTCTTGGAAATGAATCTGGATAGGCGAATAGCGGTACACGCACTTCGTCATAATGAACCTTTAGGAAACTCTTTAAGGTGCGCGTTTCGTCGATCCAGACACATTCTGTCCGGTTCATGTCACAGCAACCAGAAGTGACGCTCCGTGAGGCGGCGATTCGATTGCCGGCATGTGCGCAATTGCGAATGGGAAACTAACATCAGCACACAAATCTATGACACGGAAAATGTGCGTATCTTTATCGCTACGTGAAGATTGTCCCTCTGCTGAGAGTTGAGTATTTATTAATGCTCATCGTTTGCACCTTTTTGGCATTCCTGGCTTTGTTTTTGATTTCAGATGAAAATTGAAGATGTGCCATGAGGTGTTGGATATTTTTCAGGTTATAAACTTACTTTATCTTCTTTGTTCTCTCTGGTAGTATCTTTTAGTGTTTATTCCGGGGAGTTTATCTCAGTTTGCTGGATTTCCGGCATGTTTTTCATTCTTCTAGCTCTGCTGCGCGCAGTAAACCTGCCGAATAATTCCGTAATTGACTCGGTGGAGGCTTTGGAGCATCTGTGGACATGCGGAATGGGCAACCCTTTCAGCCGGCCACTGGTAACGAAAATAAAGCTCTCCGTAAAGTTCTGGCCAGTATTCATTGTAATTAAATCAGATATACGCCGCATCGTCGTTGCTGCCGGAGGCTAACTTGCGTTGGCATGGGCGGCGGGGATATGGTTAAACTCTTTACATCGTGCGTGTGCACTCCGGAGTGGACGAAATTAAGTGAAGGAACGAGGAGCGAACGCATACGAGAAACAAAGGCTGGATGTTGCGCTCACGATGTGGCGGCGGGCCAGGAGTGGAAAGTCTTGCATTTCTTTGCAACAGGTTTACGTAATTTCAGAAATTGCTTGGGATGATGCTCGTAAATTTATTGGAATTGAAATGATTAATTCTAAGCATACTAAAATGGAGCAGATGTTTGTTTAGATGAATGTTTAATGCGTTGATACAAAATACAAAAAATTACCAGACTATTATTATTAATTATTGTTTTTTATATTGGCTTACTATTACAATTTGTTATAGTTTTATTCAATATTTATACACATTATATGAAGCATAATTAATGTTCAAATAATTGAAAGCACAATTGGTTGCCTATAAACATTAATATTTTTTATAAATATCAATTATGACTAGACTTTATAAGTTAAAAATTTTATTAACGTTGGCAAAGCTGTTGAGGTTAGTGATATCTATTGGAAAACGTTGAGAAAATTAATTTTTAGATGGAAAAGTTGAAGTAGAACCAGTTTTAAGAAATAAAATTTCAAATTAAATTTTTATTTTTAACTCCTTTTTAATAAATTTAAAATTTTTGTTTTTTGCATAAATTTATATGGATTTGCGTTATTTTTTATTTTTTCTGGCATGAAAAGTAGCTACTTAAGTCGAGGTTGTTGCTTTACCTTCCTTTACCTTCTGTTTATTTTCAAACACTTTTTTTGCAATTCTCTCAATTTCTTTTCATCGTTTGGTTTTTTTTTATATGAAACGAAATTACTTGTGACTGTAGTACTTTGGTAGTACAAGATATTTGACGGTGGATGCGTTGGGCCGTTATTTGTTTACCATGCATGAAATGCAAACATACAAACATGAATATTACTCTGCTTTTTACATGAATGGCCGCAGGAAGACATTTTAATATCCACAGTTCTTGCGGGTGTTGCCAACTGTCAAAGGAGTGCATCTAACGCTTTTTGCGTCCTGTAAATAACGAGAGTAATCAATCTCGAATTTTAAGAAATATGCGAAACCAGATGCGGAGTAGAAAATATGAAGAAAATTGAGAATTATAAAATTGAAACGTTGAAAATTTGACGTTGTATCAATTAATTAGTATTAGGATAAATTTAGGTTGACACTCAATTTATATTGAATACTGAGTATTCAAAATAAGTTTATCTTTATACCATTTTAGACATTTCGTGAACAAAATCAACGAGGCATCTAATTAAATTAATTATTATTATAAAGTGATTGATATAACTAGATATCAATACTTACTTAATAATTGAGCAAAAACAGTAATTAAATTTGATTTTTTGAAGATTTTTAAACACTAATGTATTTGTCAAAACTTGCAATAAATGGTGTTTATATTTGGACTAATAATAGTTTTATTCAAAATTTACTTAGAACATTATGTTTTATAAATAATTTTTATAAAATTAGATATAAGTAAGAAAAATTAATAATGCCAGTATTATAAATCAAATTGTAACTATACCACATTATTTATTTGATTTGGATATTGTTTTTGTTAGTCACACTGGAGTTTATTTTTTGTCCGTTATTGTATATAATTTATATTTCTAGACTAATTGCAATTATTTTTAAGTATTTTGTCTTTGAGAAAATTGTCCCAATGGATTCGCGTGAAATGCTGTGGATAAATGGTGGCAGTCGACGAACGCAAAATATTCCAGTAATTTACACATGAAAACAAACGAATGGATTTTTATTAGATTAATTTATAATATCTTATATAATTATATGTCGTAAATAAGAATTATTGCACATATATTTTATTTTGAAGTAACAAGAAGTAACAAGTTAAATAATATTTATTACAGAAATATCGAACAATATATATGTGTATATATATTGCGAAATTCAGTTTTAATAACTGATAATAACTATATATGTATTTTAAGAAAATAAAAAAAATCTTTTATTTATTTGATGTAGATATTATTTTGTTTTGAATGTAAAAGGTTTTATTAATTTTAATTGCAACTCGACGTAATTATAAATATAAAAAACAACAAATTTGGAATTGGGGCGGGTCGGGGAAAAGTCAGAGTTAATTAGATTTTTGGTGCAATAATTTGATGGCGCCGGGGAAGGGATTGTTTATTAGTTGTTTTTGTTGAAATACGAGTTTTGTGGACAATTTAAGGAATTTAATTAGATGTATATTTACTAAAGCCGACAGCATCGTGAATTCTTTTTTTTTGTCGAGCTCTCTAAATATAAAATACAATATGAATTATTATATGATACAACTTTTAAATAATCGTTTTTAGGCTAATTTTTTGCATTTAGAAAAATGCTGTTTGTAATAATGTTGTTTGTACAATAAGCGATAAACTTTTTGCACGAATATTTTCTAAGTTTGATGCAGAATAAGATGCTTATATGCATCCAAGATTTGATTTTTTAAAATTTATTTGTAAGAATGGAATCCCAAACTTTTGTTAAACTTTGAACATAGGTGCTCATTGTGCGGGGCACGATAACGATGAGCGCATGGGAAGCTCACCCACTCTGGCGCCTAAGTCAGAGAAATTCCAGCACTCCGAAACTTCGATTTTCTGCAATCTGCATGCGAATGTCGAAAACGCAGCCGGCGCGGATATTAATTGAGCACAAGTTTTATACGTTTTGCGAGTGATGAAATACTTTCAATTTTATCCGTGTTCTACTCAGGCAAAGTATTATCCGTTTATCTCGAGACCTGCGCTTGCACCATTCACCAGGTCTACGTAGGTGAATCATGCATGAAATGAAATTGCTTGGATATTATTCTCTACTGTTTGAGGGCATGGTACAGTTTTTTAGTTATGACCAAGTCAATTTGAACTTTTTTGGTTCAACAATTGCTTGAACTTTCTGGTTGCTGGTTTTGAGAGCGTTCAACTCATTCTGCTGACTTGCGCAAGTAGAAGTTGCTATTGCTAAGAGGCTGTGAGTAGTAGATATATGCATTTCGGATTGTCGGCGATGCATTCAAACTGCCAGACGCAAGATGTTTGTTTGCTAGGTGCGACCGAGTACATCACCTATCGAATATGACGAGCTTGTTTTGTTATGATAATTGGCATGCCTTATACACGAGTCATGAACATAGGTATTTGCTGAGGGCATACAAGCAAACATTGCTCGACAAACTAGGAACTAATTGGGGCAGTAGATATAATAAACAGTAGAATAGTTTGGATTGTAACATGAATCCCAAAAATAATTTGTAAATTATATAAATTGCAGTTTGTCTAAATGATTTAGTGAATTAAATTTGTGTTACTACAAGATAATAAACATAGTTAATATTAATTATAACATTGTGCAACAAATTTTTAAATTATTTTTTAAAATTTTTTATGGCATTAACCACATTTGAATCATTATAATGTGCTGAAAAAATAGTTATCTCAAAATTATTATGGAGATTTTCTTGTTTTTGACTTGGATTTTAGTAATTAATTTTGAGGAAATGTGTGAAAACGTAATTTGTTATGTTTTGTGGTTACAAAGTTACAAGGTATTCAAGATTTTGTGAGAAAATGCAGACGTTTAGTTAAACGCATATTCCGAACAAATTTACATTTGGAATGAAATGAATGTAAAGTTTACTCGGTATAAATTGCTTAACGCAATATTATTTTTTCTATTAATTTATTACAACTTAATTTGTAATGTAGAATTTTTTGAATTAATAAAGTTTGTTTTAGATTTTGATGAAGATCTAGACATATGTTGTTTGAATATATACATAATTTGCAAATGCGTTTACGTTTTTACACTGACAACTCTAAAAACAGTTTTCTTTATTCCTATATTTACAATACAATACGGATATCAAATTATTTATTTTTTGGCACAGCATTAAGTACTTGGAAAAATGAAAATTTGTTGTCCCAGTGTAATTTTTAAATATTTATATTAATTGTAAGCAATGTATATGTCTTTAAATATTTTATATCATCGATAGTTACTGAGAAAACTGGGTACTATACAACTTTGTATCCAAAGACAAACTTTTAGTAAAATTATTATAACTCATGAACAACAAAAGATATTTAAATATAATTAAAAGATTTAGAAAATTGATTCAATATATAATTTACAAATTATTTATAAAAATAGAAATTAAATATTTGTTTATTTTAAATCTTCAAAAATATTTTTATTGTTGGTTTAGTCATCCATTTGAGTTTTATCTTTTTTTATATTTATTGTAAATAAATAAATTTTTAATATATTTTATAATTTAAATTAAAACTAATGTTATTAGTAAATGAAAAAATCTTTAATATACAACCATTTTTAGGTGTATAATTTTTGCTTAAAAAATGCAAAAATAAATTAATTTTAAGATTATTAGATTACTTATAGGAACTTGATATTTTTGCACATTTCTGTTTGTGATCTGTGCGTGGCACAATTGCCAAACAAATTTTTTTCTAACGGTGTGGCTACGAAGATTTGGCGTCTGTCTTGTGACAACTACCTTGGGTTCTCGGTAATTGCAGTGGAAGATGGTGATTATTAATGTGGATTGGGCGCTACTTTGATTACATTTTGGTTGGTGTATTGGGAATGATGGTATATTATTTGTTGGTAATAAATAATGAAACTACATATTTAGTGGTGAAAGTCAGATACCTTATTACTGTCGTGATACTGTTTTCTACATCTTAGTTTCTACTCACCAATTAAACCATATTGACATGTGCATAAAAAACAAACACAATTATTAGCATATATCTTGTACGCAAGAGGAATACAATAATCTCAACGTTACTTTGTTTAATTAAAATAGAATTAGTTTTAATTATTGCATCCCTTGCGGTCCATAGCTCAGTCGACATGTCGTCTAACTATAACAGTGACATCGAAGTGTATATTCGGGGGACACGGGTAGATTCAATATAACATATCAGTCCTAATAACTGCCAACAATAACTGGTAGTTGATACAGCATAATGGAATGAAGGTGAAGTACGGTGTCGATATCTGGCATGGTTGGAGTACCCATGAAATAACAAGAATGAAAACAAACAAATTAGTTTGGCCCTGATTTATTATTTTAAACCGTCCAAAGCGGAGTTTTCAGCGTTGTTTGCATACGTTAAATGTAGACGTGGTTAGGAAAGGCGGAGGTGGTGCTGGCAGCGTACAATGGGAATGATGGTCGACGCGTGTCGATCATAATTGTTAAATTGAAACAACGCACATGCATGCGATTTATATGTTTTTAATCTATTCGTTTGGTTTTAGTTTTTGTGAAAAATTTTTCCTTGTTTTCAATTAAAAGTAAAAACCGCAAAATGGAAAAATAACGCGGAAAGTATGGAATTATATTATTATTTATTCAATTTATTTTTAAAATTCAAGGCTATAGAAATATGTTGGTGTTAATTTAAATATTTATTGGGAAATGGAATTAAATTTATGGTAATTGGAATAAAAATTATTTTAAAAATATAGGTATTAATTATTCAAGTTTAAAACGTACTGTAACCATGCCACACTATGGTTATTATCAATTAATGGCGCTGGATAATATGGGAGTATACTTTTCTAATATTGGATAAATTCTGAGCAGGATTTGAATCTGTATTCTTGATTATGTGCTTTGTTTAATCAGCAACAATTATTGACAAATAAATAAACTCAAATAACGTAAATAACTCAAAAACTATTAAATATATTACAATTTTTTTGTTGTATTAAAAAATTTGATTAATGTGCTTTATTTGTGAAATCTGAATACTTGGTGAACAAATAAGTCGTACAAAAAGTTAATAAAATTTGTACAATTATTTTTAAATATAAAATGTATAATTTTATGAATCAAATATATGAAATTAAAATAATTGCTTAATCGTTATCTAGAATTTTCTTTAAAGTCAACCTAAATTTGTAACACTTGACTATTTCAGTTATTGGGTCAGAATTTTCTAGGAGTTTCTATCATATTGAATATACTCTCAACAGTATATTAACAGTATATTAAGTTGCCCATATTAGTATTATCTCCTATTCATCTTCTCGTATAGTATTTTTTGCTTTTTTTATTTTCGAGAGATTTAACTAGAATTGTTAATCTTTGTCATCATCAGTCACCATTTAAATTCAGTTCAATTTAGAAGATTTGCGCCACGAGGCTTGAAAGTCTTAAAAGTCTCTCTGTTTTTCCCAGCAATTCTTCACTCTTGACAGTAATAAAGCAGCGAAACAACAAGCACTAAACGCAGCAATGGTGATTACGCAGGGAATTTCTTTGATTCTGGCCTGGGAAGGCTGCTGGTCGTAAACGCAACGCATTGTTACACACCATTGCTTAATTGTTTCGCTTGCTTTTATTGTTTTGGTCGCGAGTAATTCAACCTACTTCTTTTCACTTTGCCATAATCTAATTATAAAAATAAGAAAAAACAATAAAAAAGTAAAATAAATCTGAAGAGAATTTGGTTGAGTAATGATGTTTTATTCTATACACTTGTATTTATTTTTTATTACTAGGACAAATTAGTTTTATATCAATTTCTTGATAAAGTACTTTTAATAATATAACGATTGTCTAGAAATTATAGATTAAACTTGTTATGATAAACCATAGCTAAATAATAAATATACAACTTTAAACAACGCGACTTTACTTCTATGATTTTTATTACTAAATTTTATTTAAGGTTATTTCTTCTTTTGCGTGCTGCTACTTAAAATTCTGTTATTTTTGTTTCGGAGAGTACTATTGTTGCCCATGTTGAAAAGCGATACCGCTATATTATTATTAGCATTTATTAGGAATGAATTCAGTGATATATCTTCACCAGGATTTGAATCTATGTTCTCAGAACAACACCTTGTTATTACTATTACAGTTCTTACTAACTGAGCTACTGTGCGTGATAAATTCTTCTATTGTCATTAAAAACAATTTTTTAATTTGTAATAATTATTTTTGCAAGTAATAGTTTTTTTATGAAAATTTAAGCTTTTATTTGATATGCATTTAATAAATATATTCTTATTGACTGATGATTAGTTATTAGATAAGTTATTTATTGTGCCTTAAAATAAATAAAATCTAAGATAAATTAAATGAAAATAAATAGGTT
>JAODIE010000004.1:2859519-2880049 GCA_027575565.1 Diploeciton nevermanni | reverse complement strand
TATTGTAAACTTTACTATTGAAAGTTACGTAGTGCCCGGCAACTGCCACCATGTGTAAATTTAACTAGGTTTCTGCCATTCATAACTAGTTTTTTATTAAGAAAATATACCAAAATTTATTAACGTTTTCATATAATACTAATATTTTTGTTTTAATAAAAAAATGTGTCTTTAAATAAATATATTATATTCTTGAGAATTTATTTGCTGTCAATTCAAAAAATTCAAAAATTTTTTATTAAAAGAGTATAACTAATAATTAAAATAATACTGTTTGTTTTAATTTTTTAATTGTTAATATTTTTGTTTAAAATAAATAACTTCTAAATTATTGATATACATTTCAAACTTGTGCGAGATTAATAACGCCATCACACCTTTTTTCTTTTTATCTTCACTTTTTTTAAAAAAGCATTTAATAAATACTTATAAACACATTGCGTAAAAGAAATCAAAACAAATAAATTCAAATAAAAAATCCATTAGTATGGCACACTAAATGGGCACAGTCTGGCAATTATTCCAAATATTGAAATGACTGTTTCGGCACATTATTGTCTAAAAAGTTCTGCGCGTTTCATTAGGTTTCTTTAATTTTAGGAACTTTTACATACAGTTTAAAAGTATCGAAAGCAGTTAGAATAAAGCATTTGTTTTTTTACGCACTTAAGCAGTTAAACAGTAAAAACTAAAATACCACAAACATAATGATCAATTCTTTTAATTTTTTATTCATGAAAACGCTTAATAAACTAGTGATTTATTGTTAAAAATACTTTTTTTATTGTTATTATTATAGTTTCTTTACTATTGTTTAAATTTTTCAAATGCTTTGCATTATTGCAAATATATTCAAATGCTTGCATGTTTATATCAATTGTTTTGCTTCTCATATCTGAATTGAATTCTCGAGTATTTAGTTTGTGAAATAGTACATCATTGAGATACTGTCATCATGCAACTCCTATCACTCCATTCTAGCGTATCGGTTATATCGTTTCTTTAGCCTCTTTACTTGAGTGCCGCTTTCAGTTGCTCTTTACGCTTGAGTTCTTTAAAGGCAGTAGCGGAAAAAGTTTCAACTTGAACTGCGAATCAATGACGCATTGATCACTAGTTGTAACCAAACCAATGTATAATAAGTTTGAAATTTCCATCAGGAAGACAATCTCGAGCCTGCAATAAATTCTGTTTTATTAAAAGTTTTTAATTTTTAGATTTTATTGGTTTGCACTGATATAGATTTGATAAAGATTAATTATTGGTTATAAATTTGGAAAAAAAATTTTTTTTAGGTAAAAACATTATTTTTTTAAAATTAGAATTTGAATTCAAAATAAATGGTTTAAAGTAATATTTTATAGAAAAAGTAATTGCAGATAATTATTTTAATAATAAATCGAAAATATTGTATGTTAGAATGTATCAAAAGTGATTTAAAAACTATTATTAAAATATGATTAGTAATTGTTTAGAATTTATATTAAAGGTGGAAGATATAAAACATCAAATCAGTTTAGTTTAATAAATTTAGGTGACGCTGTTAATTTGACTTAAATTTAATTGAATTTTCAGGGTTAGATTGTTTTTATTTATACTACAGATAAACTAATTACTTAATTTTACCTGTAAAATGTTTTAGTTTTATATTATTTAAACTCACAGAATTAGTTCTAATTTTAATTGCAGATAACGTTATTTGGAATATCAGATTACTACAATTGGTAAAAATTATAATTTTATTAATTTCTAAGAACACAAAAAACGTTTTTGTAATATTTATGTTAATAGTAATTTTCTTACAACTGATGGTGCTAGAAATCAACAAACAACCAAATGTAATAAATTTGCTCAGTTATATTTGATGTTTCGTTAAATGTAAACTCAGACATTATAAATATTTATTTAAATTAAACTTTATTTACACGTTGTAAACCTGTTGCAATGTTTATTTTACAATTAAATATTGACACTTTGTGCTTTTGGTTGGCTACATCGCTATGTTAATTTAAACAATAACTATAAACGTAACTTTGTTTGCAAAACTTAATTTTTCAAATTAATTTAACCGATATAATTTATAATTATTTTTATTACTCAATTATTGTATATTCCATTGTTGTATTTCTACTTTAATAATGATTATTATTATTAAACAAACCTGTTTTTTTTTCTTAGTTTCATCTTTGATGCGTATATTTGTCTGTCCTTTATTTTGTTTATTCCAGTGTGTCTAGTAAATTATTTTATCTTGTTTTTGTAGATTTTTTTCCACATTGATTTTCTCTTACTTGTGTTGATCTTGTGAACCTCACAGTCGTGACACTGTCGCTTAGAATAATATCGCTTTTATTCGAGCGCAACCACTATTTTCTTATCATTTCCAGTCGTTGGCGTTTTTTATATGGGTGTTGATTTCGCATTGTTGGAGTCATTGCTGCGCAAACATTGACAATCGACAACCATTGGTGCTGTTGATATAGTTGTGGGAGGTTGTAAACAAAAGAACAAAAAACAACGAAAATTGCTAGGGGTATATGTTGGAATTTGTAAAACCATATATTGACAATAAATTAAATATTACCTAGTTAAACAAATGTTAACAAAAAACTAGTTTTAGTTTTAGATTGGAGTGAGTAAAAAGAAAGTTTATGTTTAGATCAAATTAATTACTTTAATTAATACAATCAAATAAATTTAATTAAAAATTTGGCATAGAGCAAACAACCTGTATAAGACAACATTTGTTGATGTAAGAAGAATTTTGAAAAAACATCAAATAACGTAATTGTTGACGGTATAGAACAAAAGTAGAATTGGGAAAATATGTAAAGAAACAACCAAATTAACACACTTTATCTCGAGTTTTTAGTTAGTATAGAAATTTCTTTTAATTAAAATTAATATTTTTTTGTAATTTGTTTTTGAAACACTGGATTTTACAGTAAGTAACAAACATAATTATACAACTTTAGCGATTTCAAAAATTGGTTCTTTATATATATTAACATGTTAACTTAGTTTTTAATCTAAATTTAATTGTTTAACCTGTTTTAACACAAAAATTATCTATTTAGGTTAACTAAAAATAATGAGTAAATAGTTTTTGCTGTACAAGAGTTGCACGAGGCAGAATTTTGAACTAAATTAACATGAATTTATAGAACATTGAATATTGAAATTGAATAAAAATTAGTTGAAATGTCATAAATTTTTTTGTTAGAGTAATTCTCATCTTAGTACTTTATTATGAGCTTAGATTAAGTAAAAAATTAACCTCAAGAGATAACCTGTAATGTTTTAATAATTTATTGTAATTTATAAAACAAAAAACAAAAATTTATAAATTTTGTACATTATTTTAATCGAATTATTTTTATTTAAAATTGACTCGTTGACTTGATAAACCGTTACAAGACCAAAATTACACGCAGCCACATTAATCTGCACAAACCTAAAAAACTAAAATGTTTATCACACCCTTTAACTTTTTAAAATCTATTATTTTAAATGTTTTCCAACTACTTGCTCTATGTTTCAAGCCCGGCGCCGCCACCACAGCCATTAAAGTTAACGCTCATAGCGACAGCTGCATAGGTAGAAATTAATTTCAATTTGTCGTTTCCTCACTTAATTTATTTTGTCCGGCATAACTCTAACGTACGGGGTTATAAATTTTAGTTTATTGGAGCACCGTCCAAACTCTTTAAACAAAGTAATACGTATAAAATTAATCGCTTCAAACGCGCAAAATAACAGAAAAAATTGAAACAACGCTTAGAACAAGTCAATAAATGACGCTTGTTGTGCAGCAAAATTACTGTTTATTTTATTATCAAAAAATAAAAATTAAAAAATTTTTTTTTTGGGAATAGGGTTAATATAATAGTTGTTATTGTTTGTTGGATTGTTGTCAAACATATATTTCAATTAAATAGATAAATGTTTAATTTTATTATTAAAGTAATATTTATATTACCAAATAATAAAAATTATTGAAAAAATTAAAAAGTAAAATAAGTATGTTACCATACATTTTATAGAACAATGATACATAAGCATTCATTACAATGTCTTACTTAAATAGTAAACTGCTTAATTGTTAAAATTAAAATGTTTGTTGAAAAATTAATGTTTTTAATTGTTTTATAATTAAAATGCAGAAATATAACTAAATTATAGTTTAATGTTTTTGTATTAATTTAATACATAATAAATAATTTATCAATTTTAATAAGATTGATACTAATAATGTAAATTATCTAAGTGTAGGAAATGCTGATATTTATTTATTCTGATTTTTTATATATTAATCTTTTTTTATTTTTTAATTGTTTTAAAATAATTTAATGTGTTTACAATCCAATATTTAAAACGTAGAAATTGCAAAGGTTGTTTTAATATATTATTATATATAACATAAATTGGATGTATGGTTTTAAAACTTTTATTAAAAGTTAATCAATAAGATAGATACAGAATTACTAACACTGTGCAAGAATAAATGTTTAATAAATATTAAATTAAAATCAGTTGACTGAGTAACAAATGCAAAATTACAGGGACCAATTTTAGCATTCCATGAAAAACATCTTAACCTAACAAGTACTTTTTGTTTCAAGAATACAAAAGTATAAAAACTAATTATTTTTTAATTTCCAGTAAATTATGTTTTCTGCAATTATATTAATAACTAACAATTTTGAAATTCTTCAACATGTTGTTTTTAATTTGAACAAGTCAAAAGTAATTTCGCAACTATAAAATGATTTTTTTACTCAACTTTTTGATTTCTACCGTTTCGGGGTAAATTTCGCACATATTGTCGTCTGTCCCATGTCAAGTCGCTCGTTGTCTTTATTTACATTTTGCGGTTTACTATCACGACATCAAACGTAGTGCCAACAATCATCATTGCACTCGGTTTTTATACTTCCAACTGCTATAAAATATTCTCATCTTCACAATTGCATTGTTTATATCACGAGCATTCCTCATTGCAGGCGCCACTTATACGCCAGCAATTTCATCATGCCAAAACTAACTCTTATTCTTTTGCCTTCTAGGAGTTGGCCGGATCTGAAAAAAGGCGATAACAAACACTTGCTAAACTTTATTTTTTGTGGTTTTGCTAAAAAATTTTACTAACTAGTGCATTTTTCTTCTTTATTTTTGCGGCGCTTATTTTAACAATTTGTGTTAATGCATGAACTAATATTTAGTAAACATATATCAACATATTACCCATTTAAAAATAAATTTATTAAAGTAAATAATGTATAATTGAAATGATATAAGAAAAATTAGGAATAGAAAGAAATGTATAGAAAAACAGTAATTAGATCACACAAGCAAAAAATAGAAAAAAAAAATATAAAGAAAGTGAAGTCGGGAAAAATTTAAAAAATTATAAAATGACACAGTAAAAGTGTTAATTAAAATAAATTTTAAAATATTTAAAGTGATTACAGTGATATTAAATGTTTAAGTGGATTAAACTCTCATCTAGACAATGAGTCACGTTGGAAGTAATCGGTAAATAAATCACATAAACAGATTGCACATCACAGAGTATTAATCTCATTAATATCTCGTTCTCTAATGCTGATGCTATCTCAGCGGACATAAATAATGAACTTGGCAGAGTTTTTCTCGGCACGCACTTTGTGCTGCTATCGCCATCAGCACGCCTGTTTGCCATTGCAAATCAATGTGCCACTTCAAAGTATTAAAAACGTGTGTTTTTTATTCCAACTAGAACAGACTGAAAATAAAAAAAACAGAAACTTTTGCTCAATGTAAGCATTTCTGCTAAAATCTTTTAAAGTAGAAAATTCGAATATCCTTCCTATATGCTCACATTTGATAAAAGTGAAGCAGGTCTATTAATGGTGCTAATGTAAGGCAGATAATTAATTAAATTTATATATAAATATTTTTTATATTTATGTTGTGGTTAAATTTTATTTTTTATTTTTTAGTTAAAAGTTAAGTTGTGTTGTATGTTAGTATTGTAGGTTGAAAAAAATTAATTTGTGCAATAATATCTAAAGTTGCTGGGATAACAAAAAATTTAATCGAAAGATTTGATTTAACCCAAATGAATGATTTAAATGGTTTAAAACACTGCATAAATTAATTTCTAAGAGATTTAGATAATATGAGCACTAAAAATTGTTTTTAGAAAAAATATTATGCCATGAGAAATTGATTTTTTTATTTTATTATAAAATAAAATAATAATATATATTTTTTAATTTTTTGGGTTTTTAAATTATGTTTTGAGTGAATTACTACAAGAATAGATAGAAGATTAATCAAAAAAAAGTTGTGAGCTAATTTTTAATGTAACGTTGTATGTACACATTTATAAACATTTTATTAAATATTAATTCGGTTGATTTTTATTTTAATGCAAAATTTTTACACTATTTTATAGAATTATTTAGCAAATTGCTGGTATATTTTTAAAACAATCCTAATTAAAATTACGGAAGATATGCGACAATTTAAAAAATTACAATTAAAATTAAAATCAACATAATTTTGTATGAATGCTTCCACAAAAATTTGATTAAAACTGAGTAATTGTTTATATTTAAATTATTCAACGTAACTTTTATCTTTTAAATAAATTTGATATTTGTTACACAGTGTACTTAGTTTTATTTTATTTTTTATTTTAAAATTAAGAACAAATAAACTATCTAAATGCTTGAGAGAAATAAATTAGAAATTAGTAGTGTATATTATAAGCATTTCTTTCATTAGTATTTAGAGTGTTTTCTAATTTAATTTTCATTGTTATCACATATATAAAAAATATTTTTTAAATAAGACTTGTTTGTTGTTGAATTTTATCCTTGGTCTAAGTTAAAGATTGATTTTGGTTAGAGAACTTGAGGTTAGGTTATCTTGCTCAAATTTAGAATTTTCACGATAATTTTACTCAAAGGCTAAAATAATTAAACAATAATTTTTTAGTTATCTATCATACTTACCTAATTTTTTTTTGTATATATCGCTGGTTGTTGGATGCCAAACTGTATTATTTGTAAGCGTACTGAAACCATGTTGGTTGCCGTACTTGACTTTTCACAACTGGTTAGATCTTCTCAGTGCAGGTTTCAACTACAACAAAAATACTTTTTATTATTTTCCTAAAATAAATTTTTTAATTAGCCATTTATTTAGTAGGTAAATAACAATCGTGACTTTGAATCATGGAACCACTGTAGCTAAAACTTGTACTGAGGAGTCTGCATTCTACTAAACACACTAAACAATGCACATATCGAGTGGTTAGTAGTGGAAAGTTAAGTACGGTGTCAATCTGCAATCAACATGATTTCAATACGCTCATAAAACATACACTTTGGCGTCTTACATAAAAATTCTACTAAATTTTGTAAATTTACTAAAATTTTTATGTTATATTTGGTCGATTTTGTTTATGAAATCTGCAAATTTGATTATTGTAAACACACATTATTTGTATGTAAGCTTTCTATTTTTTGTTTATTTTTCTCTTTGTTCACAAGTAAATCTAAAACAATTTTTTATTTACTGTGACCTAACTAATCTAATCTTGTTTTGCTAATTATTGATGTGGTTGATGATACTGATGCAAAGCGAAGTTGTGAGGAAACTTAATAATCCGCGCATGTAAACCTCTTCGCACATCGATCGGCCCGGTACTAACTTATTAACACTTGCGTTTTGTAATCAAAACTTTATTAAGCTATCTTCTTGAGCTGCGCCGACGGATAATGTGAGCATCGGCGGAAGTATCAAGTCGGAGGTGTATTAGCAATATGACTGATTACTTGCAAGTCGCTGTCAAACATGCCGCACGCGTAATTGGATAATATGCTGTAATCATATACGTTATAACTTTCTGTTAAATGGTGATAGCAAGAATAATGTATAACTTTGAAATAAAACACTACATATTATACAAGCACTTATATATAAAACAAATAAGAACTAGTTGTGTATTTTTTTATAGACATATCAAATATTTTTTAATTATGAATAAATTAATTCTACATTTTAAAAAATTATTTTATTGATTAATTGTAGAAAAATAATATTTAAGTTCTAAATTTATTTGTTGTTATTTTATAAAAACATATCTTTCTAAGTTAGACTGCTAGCAAGCAAAATAATTAAAAACCACATTTTAATCTAAAACATTCTAACAACTTCATTTAGCATTTGATTACATGTACACATTTTTTTATATTGAATTGTATTACAGTAAACATGTAATTAACACAAGCACAGTAACAAAAATATTTCAACATTTTACCCGGTGTTTCTACCACCAAATAAATGTTGAATATGGAAAGAGAGACGTTGAATTGGTATAAGCTAAGCAACTAATGTATTCTATGTTGTTTTGCAACAAAATTTACCGTTATGTTGCAAGGTCTAACGTTTGCCCAATTTGAAATTACTTTGCAAAATTAGCGCCGGAAGCAACATCGGTGCTGTTTGCGTCTAATTTACGACTATATAATTAGCCGTGATTTGAAGACGTGCCTACAGTTGATATGCTTCGTTAAATTTGTCAGAAACAGCGCGCATACGCTACCCTAATTTAATTAATAATTTTGCAATTGTTGTGATATTACATTTAGGATAGTAAATGTGTGTAATGTGTGCAAGCGGATAAAAGAGAATAACAAAGTGGTAATTTTCTCCTGAGAATATTAATAGAAAAGATGACTAGAACGTTAAAAATAAAATTTGTATTGGTACAAAGTTTAAATATTGTTATTTTAGAACATATTACATTTTAAGTTTGGTGCTTAAATTTAAATTATAATGAAAATATTCTTAAATAAAAAATAGCCTAAATTATAAATTATTATTTAAATAATAGTATTGTTGCATGTGCGTAGCACAATTAAAAAAAAAAGAAAATAATAACTAAGAGTAGCGCAAATTTGGTTTGGGTTCTCAGTAGTTGCAGTAGAGAATAGAAAATTAAGAGCATGTGCACCACTCTAATCTTTGAGTAAATTATTTAGAAACCACACAATAAAAATAAGCATTCACCACCCGTTAGTAATAAAAATATATGTATATATGTAATAAAAAAATTCAAAAATACTTAATCTATTGTTGCCAGGATACTTTTTTCTGATTTTTTGAGTTAAAGTACAAACATAAATTACATATGCATATGTACAATTATTGGCTTCTGCACAAAAAAGTGCAAGAATCTCAACGCTATTGTTTGTTTAAACGTTTATTATCAGATCGTAAATTAAATTATTATTACGTGTACAGTTGTGTTTAGAGTATTTTTTACAGTAGATTAGCATATTTTACAGTATATGTTTATTGTTAAGTTGTAAATAAAATTTTTTGTTTTTATTTGCCAACCACTACTTTATTCTTTCAACAGCATTCAAAAATGTGTAAAACAAAAAAGAAGAAGCAGCAGCATACTAGACTTGACGCATGTTACTTCAACAGTATTAAACTAAATACAAGTAACAACGACAAGAATATGTTAAAGTTGCAATTGACAAGCCAAGAATTTATAGCCACCAATTTTAATATTATTTAAAGTTCTACATTTTGTTAATAATTACATTGTCTGTTGTGTCTTGTTTTAAATTGAATGATATTTATTTGGTTATTTGCTTCGTATCTAACGCTGTAGCTTAGTAGGTAAGACGTCTGACAGTAACACAACAGCAAAGTATGTATTTCAAGAAATCAAATCTGGTTTAGAATATATTTTATACAGTTTATATTTTCTATTGAATTTTTTTTAACTGTCAAAAACAATAATAGTTGTTGCAATATAATTAATTCAATATATCGACATATAAGTAATTTATTTTAAGTTTAAATCATTTATCTAAAAATACATAAATAATATTTAGCGGTTAAATTAAAATTAGCAACAAGCACAACTATGTTATACATTAAACAATTAGTACATGCATTTAATTTAACAAAGTTCATTTGACTGTAAAAATACACAATCTTATGTAAAATAAAATATTTTATAATATTATTTAAAATTGGTGCAATTTAATATAAAAACTGCTTACCAGAATATACCAGAATATTTGACAACAAATAAAAATTTATTGAACATGTAGAATACTAAAATTACAATGTTTTTCAAATATTGCCGAAAATATTATTTCTACAAGAGTGTTTTTGACATTTATTGTGCAAATCCAACTTTAAAACTTTGTCACTTATTTTGATTTTTTTACTACAAAAACGCAAGTAAAATTAAAAAATTGTAATTTTTATTGCAAATTAATTAATTGGAAAAACTAGTAAATTGAATTAGTATAAAATATGGCCATTTATAATCAAGATAGGGTAATTTAATTTATGGTTTGTCAGAAACGTGTTATATAACAATAAATATGGATTTAGGACGTGAGGGAAATATTTTAGGTTGACATGGAATTGTGAGAGACTGTAGGTTACGGTGAGAAATAAATATAGCCGAGGACTTTTATCTGAGTATCATTTTTATCGCAAACAGAGTCTATTAAAATTGAGATTTTCTCGTTGAAATTTTGTAGTGATTGAATATTAATTTTTATATTACGAATTACTAAAATCTGAACTAAGTTCTAATAACAAAATAAAACAGCAAATTTCCCTTTATTAATAAAAGTTTTTTCTAACATTTGCTTAAATCTGCAGAATTCAAAATTGTTTATATTTTTAATTTATTTATGACATATGTTTAAGATCTTTTCTACATTTTCTTTTACTTTAAAACATTTCTTTCTTTTTATCCCACTTCAACTTTATATAATGCCTTGACCGGAATTCAATTTATGGGTGTGTGAAATATTGTCGGAATACCGCTTCTCTCAAAGGTGGCGGCGGCGGCGTGTCCGCCGTTTCAGACATCTGCACGCCCCGATATTCATCATAATAGCGCGTGCATAGAACAACGGCCGCATGTCGAAGATCAAGCGACTTAGAAATGAACGCACGTGCTCGTTTTGCTCGCAATTTCCGCTTGTTCGGTCAGTAACTGATCAAATACCTGGCACGTACGTCATTTTGTTTTTATCTTGCTGTACACGCATTCTGCTCATATACGCACCCTGACAATTCCTGTATCTTTTTGCCGGCAATTTCTTTCTAATGTCCTTTTGGTCAAATCTTACAATAAGCAACATTTCATTTAGTAACAAAAACAACTCATAAGTTATCACGTAATATTTATTGTATCTAGTTACATTAAGAAATAGTTAGATTAAAACGTTTTAATAAATAGTTATGTCAACGCATAACGCATGTTATGTTGGTAACATAGATTATTATTAATCTTTTTTAACAATACTAAAAATATTATAATTAACTTAGATTATTTTTGTACATACATGCGCCATAATATAACTCATGCCGTTCATAGATTGACACTGTATTCGACTTGCCACCACTTGCCACTGGTCATTCTAAATCGAGTCTGTTTTAAAATGTCTTTTTATGGATCCAACTATTCCATTTGTAACATACATGTTTGCAGAAATTAAAACTAGTATCTGTGTAATTTAACTTAAGCAAACCTTGTTAACTTAACTCTGCACTCGTACGACACGGTGCATCGCCCCCGTTGATAACATTTTTTGTTCATGCAAACTGGATACTTGCACTTATGTTTTTTTTTTTAATTACAGTTAATTTAAATTATTGGTTTATTTGTTTGTCTATCAATAGCAACAATTATTAAAATTTTTAATATTTTATGCATAGACGTTTATTTTAACTAAACACATTAATTTATTACCGCTATTTAATCTGTTATTGTTACAAGAATTAATGTATTTTTAATTTTAATTTTATGGATTAATGAGTTGCAGAGCAGAAAGGATGTTATCATGTCTTATCGCCGAAGGTGTTGGTGCATGCGATTGACGCTAATCTGCAGCATCTGATGGCAGACGCTAGAAAAGCACTTAGTCGAGACTTGAACAGTTCAAGCCCCTATTACAAGACTATTACTTTGCTATTTACGGCGTTGGCGGCAACACCACCGATATCACGTAGTGTTACCCTTGATGCACACGAAGTCCTGAATTGATTGAAATTTAATCAAAGTGTATGGAGAGTGTTTTGAGGGTGTATTTAAAGATTAGTCACGCATCAGTAGATGGGAGTTTACGTGAAGGAGTAGAAAATGTACTTGTGTTAAAAATATTATTGATGAGTAAAAAGAAATGGGGATAATAAATTGGAATAAAATATGAATTTTTAGGAAAGTGGTGGTTTATTTGATAATGTTGGTAGTTTTTAGTGGTTTTTAAATAGAAATATATTTCAATTAACATATTTTTTTCTTAATATATATTATTATTAATTTGCGTATTGCAAATTAAGTAATATATTATTGTTATACAATATTAATATAATTGTTATTTTGTTATTTTTGGAGCGTACTGCAGCCATACTGGATACCGACACCGTACTCGACTTCAATTCTATTATACTGCATCAACTACCTGGATTATTAGCAGTTATTGGAACTGAATTCTGTGAGAGTATTTATTGTATTAAATATACCCCCAACAGGATTTGAACCTGAATATGCACTTCACTGTCACTCCTATAGTCAGAAGACGGCTTACCAGCTACGGAGCAGAGCATTAATATGATTAATATTCGATATAAATATTTGATATATATATTTTTTGTAAATTTATTTATAAAAAAATTTAAAAAAACATTATCCTAAAATCAACCAATTTTTATATACAATATTTATTTCAAAAATTAAAAAAAAAGTTTTTTTGTGGATGTTGGTTATTTTAGTTATATTATATTATCTTTGCAAAACATTAATAATAAAGTTTTACATTTCGATAGATTAAAGTTGGCAAATTATTTAAACCTGTATTAAACATTTAAATAATTGATATGGTTATATTGTAGTTATTGGAAGCATAAAATAATAACGTATTATCAAAAAAATTCCTAAAAATATAAATATATATTACACCAATTGCATTATTACAAACACAAAAACACAATTTGTAGACTAAATTATTTATATTTTTTGTTTATTTTAAAAAAATTTTGGTTTGTGCAAACTAATATTAATTTTTGTTTTTTTTTAATATATTTTATTGTTTTTTTAATATTTAGTTTATCAACACAAAATATCCGAGGTGTAAAATATGAAAAAATATTTTCGCATGTTAGGTTATGATTAACATCTATTAATATCAATTTAATAACATAATCTTTCTGTTAGATAATATTCTTAGACTTGAAAATTAGAAAAAATACATGATGTTAATAGAACTGCACTATAACACTTGCTAATATTTACTTTTAAAACGTTTTCTGTAAGTGTTACAGTGCAGTTCTATTAACATAATAAATCTTAAACACTTCGTAATCATACTCAACAACATTCTAAAAAATACATGATTGACAATGATAATTAACATTACATAAAGCAAACTGTTATTACATGTTCTGTTAAATTTTTTTTCTCTTGCATACTCTTCTTGTTGTGTTTATTATTATTCGCATTGTCCACCGCGCATCTCAACTGGTATTCCTCGCCGCACACTATTTTATCACGCTCTCGCGCTTGCAGGGCAAAGATTTTTGTATCTGGGGCACGCGTTTGCACGTGCCGTTTGCTTTTTTGTTTACTACCGCCTCCGGTGCAAACTTACCGACCGTAGTTTCACGGGCGTGAAACTTGCACGAAGCAAGATAAATATTCTTGCTGTGCCGGTAACAACAAACAAGCAACGTTGACGACGCGCAAATAAAACTACATTAGTGGCAGCAATTACTGGTATACAGCTAGCAGTACGGCGGCGGCGTGTAAACACTCAATATAAATACGCAAATACGTTTATTGAATGGGTATTACGGCGAGTAATAAAACGCGTCGGGATCGGTGTTTTAAACTCTCCGTCTAAACTAGCATGAAGACAAACGAGCGAAAGTTTTAAATTGACGGCAAGTTGGAGGAATTGTTAGCAAAAGTATCTACAAGTTGGTGTGTGCATTGAGGATAATAATTACGCATTGCAGAGAAAACTTAATGCAATTTTTGTGCTTGATTTTACATTATTAACGTAGGGGCATAAATTTAACAATATAAAAAACCTAAAAATAATTTTATTAAACTATTGCAAAAGATAGATTCAAACGTATAGAAGAATTTATTTTATTGTTTAAGATTGGAACAAAAAATTATGTTTTAAACGGATTATATTTACCTAATATGCTGCTTATTTACAAAGTTTTGGTTTTTTGAGAATTGAATTTTAGAGAGTTTTAATGTTATTTTTGGAGCGTACTGCAACTATGTTGTTTACCGTCATAGCGACTCGTTCTTTATCTTATTATGCTATATTAACTACCAAGGTTATTAGCAGTTATTAAAATTGAATTCTGAGAAAATGCATAAAAATGCTTTATGTTTAAACCCGTTTATTAATAAATAATATATTACAAAATTAATTAATAAATAACAGTAAAATCCAAACTTATTAGGTTCTTCTAATATTTAACCCTGTATTAAATATTGTTGTGCTAATACTGTTAAATTAAATGATTTCACAAATATTTTTTAAACTGTATTATTTATTTACTAAATTTTGATCTCAATACTATTGCAATATTATCATCAACTGTAAATTCCAATTATTTGTTTAATAAGTGTTTATTTAGTACTCTAACTCTTATGGTTTTCTTCCTTTTAATATTCCTAATAAGCAGGTTGATAAGCATATTAATATGCTCTATGAATTTATTTTAATGTAAAATTTAGAAATGATCCTGTTTATTATTTATATTTTATATATTACTTACTTTTTTGACATAAATGTGTAAATAATTTATTTTGATTATGTAAACTATTTAATTGCATTTAAAATAGTCAACTATGTAAAATATATGAATCTTTTTAAAGTAGCAAAATTTTTCTAATCCTTTATATTTTTCTAAAATCCTTTAAAAACCTTAAATCCACCGATAGTTATGCTCTAATGCAATTACCGGTTCAGCCTTTACTAATTTAATTAATTTACCCTTTCAAACGTGCTTAACGGTACAGTCAAATAATATAGTTACGCCGCATACATTCGCGTCAATTACAATTCGGTAGAGTATATTAAATTCGAATGTAAACGATTGAAACTTTTTATTAGCGTCGTATTACATTAGGATAAATTTGCGTTTGCGTCATTCCACGCTGCTGCGCGTGCGTGCTTGGCAAACAATGTAAATGGAAAGTTGAAATATTGAATTTCATTGATAGCGGCGTGTAATTACAGCTTTTTGAAAAGTTGCAGAGTGGGCATGGGTGTGATGGTAATAGTTTGCAACTGATTTTAATCACGTTGAAATTGCAATAAATAGAAGAAGAAGCTTTAAGTGGAAATTAATTATTTAAATAAGATGCTATGTGGAAAGGTATTTGGACGCTAGATAGACGGCATATAAAACGTGGCATACAATTAATTTGGTTATATTGAATTTGTACTTAAAATACAATCTAATACAAAATTTAAACTAAAAAGTACAATACACCTCAAACAATGGGAGGTTTTCTATAAAAAATTAATAAAAATCAAAAGTAGACAGAGTTTTAAATTATGTTATATGTATAATATGTTATTTAAATGTTGAGTAAAAAAATGTTAAATCGATATTTAACATATTGACTACAAATTAATAATTTTTTATATATTAATTTTATTTTAATTGGCAATTAAAATTAAAGTTTTAATTAAACTTATAAGCTACTTAAATTTTATTCGTTTAGAAAAAAACATGAATTATGCTAAGACTTAAAATAAACATAAATGTGTTTTTATGAAAACACGAAAAAAAAAACAAAAATAGAAGATAAACTATATTAATTACTAACTAATGTTTTACAATTGCAAGTAAATTCCTATTATTTAAAAGAAATGTGAACAGAGAAAATACAGCATAAGAAAATAAAAAACAAACATTTACGGAAAATTTTCGAATAGAAATCAAAAACTAAATTTTTTTTCGCACAATTTTGTTTATTTATTGCAATATTTTTTTTAACGTGACATAAATATATTCACAATTTGTTTATAATTTTTATTTATCTACATCTTTAAAACCCGCAAATTTTTGGTTCTAATTGCATTTTACCTGTATATAATGACCATACTCTGTAACAATGCAATTATTCTAATGTGAGCATACAATGCCCAACATGATTATGTACACCGCCACTGAAGTCATCTAATGACGATTACGGTTTGTTGCGGCGCGACCATTAAGAGCGCCATTACGTAGGCAGAATTTAGTAGCCGTTGCGCCATTAACATAAAACTAACGTTACGACAGGCGCGAGAATTAGTCCCCGAACACCGGATTTCCTGTCGTCGCCCACGATTTAACAGCGCAACTGGCACTCAAGTCAACTAAAATTTCATTTAACTACTGTTTGGAATAGTTGCGTAAACACAAATTTCAACTGGATAGACAATCAAAAACCTACAGCTTAAGTGGGAAAAGCCAGAAAAGAGTAGTAAACTTTAGTTTAAAAGCAACAATTGGTTAGAATTTAGTGGATTAAAAAAGTTTATTAGTTTGAAAGTTTATTATAAATAAGTGAAACCAAAATGAAAAACGGAATTTATTTTAATAAATATTTATTGAAAATGTAGATAATTGAAATATGTGTAAAAATCTTTTAAAACAATATTGTTTACCTATTTAAAAAAATTATTACACATTTAATAGTAAAAATTATTTTTAATTAAAAAAGGGCGCGTTTTAATATTAATTAAAAAATACTAATAAATATGGCATTATAACAGGAGTTTAGAGGAATTACCTCTAAAATTATTGTGAGCAATATAAAAAAAATATGCAAAAATAATTTACATTTTAAAAATAATTTGTGTGTGCGTCGTCTATTTTATTTTGCAATGATTAGAATTGGTTATCTATAAAATAAAGGACGGATCTATTATCTCTAATTGTAATTTGCAAATTTATTTTAAGAAATAAAATTTTGGCGTGATTGAGAAAGTAAAGAACAAAATACTATTTTTCAAAATTACTGATTTTCTTTAAAAATATTGATAATACAAAAATACTGTAAGGTTTATTAAATAAATAATGTTAGTAAAAAATTAATAATAATATAAAGTACATATTTGTAAATGATGTTTATTTGTTTATAAAAATTAAGTAAATGTGATTTTATATTTGACAAAAAAACGCAACATGAAACCAAAATTTAATTAACATAATTAACTAAAAATATATTTTTTAAACAATAATTTTAATTTTATATTTAATTTATCTGTATTATAAAAACTAAATTAATTATATAATTGTGAGATAATAACTTTATAAATGTACTTTAAAAATATGAAAATTTATTTATCATATGCGCTTTTCTCAAATGCGTTTAATTAAATATTTTGATAAATTTGAAGGTGTAACTTAATTACAACGCTAATGAAAATTATTAGAAATGTTAAATATTTAATTAAAATAAATTCTAAAATAACTTACATTAAAAAATTAAACAATTATCCGATGACATGCTTATCAAGCTATGCGTTGCAATGCACCAATCTTTATTTTCCGCGTTTTTGCTTATGTATATAAGCAACATGCACTAATAATTACATTATGCTGCATTTTGATATAATTTAATTTAAGCTTTAACTACTAAAACATAAAAATACAAACAACAATTATATCAAATTAGCTAATGTACATCCCAACCAAGAATTAAATTTTGCCATATTTTCAGAATAAAAAATGTATTTATCACATAACATTTATGTTTAATTTTCTTAAATTAAATTTTATTTATAAAAAACGTAGATAAACAGATTTCATATAGAAAATACGCATTATTGTGAGCTTATCTTTTAATGTAAAAAGCCATTGGCATACAACCAATTTTGGCAGCGGCTAAGATTTTATAGATGATACATACTTATTTGTTTTTTTTTTATTTTACTTGAATCAATACTTTAAATTTATTATTAATTTTTAACCTAATCAAACATATTCTAATCTAATGTAAACTATTTTAACTTTTTTGGATGATTTAAATAAACTTTATTATTAAAATCTATATGTGTATTTAAACCTAATTTTTGCTTCTATTTTAATATATTTTAATAATAATATATTTTAATTTATCTGTTTGCTTATTTGCTCCAATTTTTGATTTTTTGTATTTTTTGTATTACAGTTACTACATACTACAACATTAATATTAAAGTACTTTAAAAGATTAATGTGAAAGTACACTTTACCAGAAAATAATTAATTAACTCGTCGACCTAAGCGTTTATGCAGTAGGTAGTCAAGCGTATTGTTACAGCCTTAGTTTCTACACGCATTGTCTTTACATCCTGCGAGCGTTAAATTGTAGAAAGCAATGTGAAAATTTGGGAATAATCACATTCTGGTTGCATTTGCATATTGTATTGCTGCATTCTCAGCTAAAAAAATAACAATTTTTTACAAAAAAAAAACAAATTCTTTAAATTTATTGTAGTTAATTTATTTTAGTTAGCAACATAATTTTTTTTATATCTGATAAATAATAATGGGGTTTGGACTGAGACTAGAAAATCATGTTACTTATTGTTAGATTATTGTACAATTTATGTTATTTTTATACTTATTTGCCATCTAATAAATATTGTAAATTATAAACGTGTTTAACTAATATTGTGATTTGACGGAAATTACTATTTCACAAGTAATCTCTTCTATATTACTTTTCTAGAGCTTTTCACGCAATATAATTTTAAATAATTTTGTTTTTGACGATTTGTGTTTGTTACACTTGTAATAATTTTTAAAAACACATTTTTTAAATTTTATTTCAATTTTTTAGATGTCTAATTCAAATAAATTTGAGTATCTTGTTTTGAAAAACAGTTGTATTTTTATTGTTTTTTACAATTATTGCACAATATTGTTTATTTAATAATAATAACACATTATAGACAATGAAAAAATAAAGTATTCAATTACAATATGTTAAAGCATGATAACTCGGAACTCGGAACAATCTTATTTTATATAATTGTTTTTTTAAGACAAAACAATAATACTTAAATATTAATTTTGATTAATTTGCATGCAATGTAACGGTATTAGTAAGTAAGATTAGTATGTTAATTTAATTACTGTATTAGTTTGTTATCTCGGTGTCTTAACTATTAATAAAATGTGTATTTTTTAATCGCAGTTTATTTGTATTTTAGCAACAGCTTAAAAATTTTTACGTTGTGCATTTAATAAGAAAACAAAACAAAGAAAACAATATTTAAAAAAAAACATTGTCACACGCAATATACTTGAATTTAAACTAACGAAGTATGTTTAATTTATTTAGGGTTAAACCATGCTTCTTAAAAGCAACATAAAACCCAAGAGATTAAAAATTAAAGCAAATTAAAAATATATTGTTTTATTATTTGTAACACAATAATGGCATTAAGTTAATTTACGACCATCGCACTTGCTATTGAAATGTCAACGCGCGCCACCTCCGGAAATGACAAATCGCCTTGTGCTGCTGACCGCAGTCATGAATCAACATTAGGTAATGGTCGCAATGTGTTTATGTGAATTTGTATCAAATTTACATTCAAATAATACAAAAGAAACATACACAAATAGAAATTAATTCAGAAATTTTTGTTTTTTATCTATTTAAAATTTTTATTATTTTTTGTTTGCATTACAAATAATCAATTTTTTTTGTATATTTTGCAATTACGGTCGTACTTTTCTAATTTTTTGTAATTATTTCGTAATTTTCAAATACGTCCTTAGATAATACACAAAATTAGTGATTTTTAAATTGTTTTCTTTTTTTTATTTTATATTATATTATTTTAATTTTGAATTACTTGTCAGTAAGTTTGATTGAAGTTAATTTGATTATTATTCTAACGTACTGCTTCGCTCTGTAGCGCAGTCGATAAGTCGTCTGACTGTAGCAGCAACAGCGAGGTGCATATTCTGGTGACACGAGTTTAAATCCTGCTGAAGGTACATTCAGTCCCAATAACTGCTAATAACCCTAGTAGTTGATGCAGTATAATGGAATGGAGGTCAAGTACAGTGTCAGTATCCAACATGGTTGCAGTACGCTTTAAAAATAACATAATAATAAATATTCTAATGCACTGTTCTAGCGCCTCCACTATCCGCAATATTTGCATTTACTCAATAGCTACCCTGGTATTTGTTTTTTTTTTAGTAACCATTAATAAATTTCTGTTTGTTGTGTTTATCAAAAAAAAACAAATAATGGAATTAACCGTGTTTGAATTTAATTTCAAGATCTTTAAACGACAATCAACGCATAAATTACATTCAATGCAGTTGTTGACTGTTAGCATTTTGTTGCCTTGCATTATAATGTAAGGCTTAACATAATACAACCTACTTTCATATTGTTGAAAATTTGCACTATAACATTTACTTAAAATTGATTTATAAAACGTTTTCGGCATGTTGCCTTCTTCAG
>JAODIE010000004.1:2627255-2855269 GCA_027575565.1 Diploeciton nevermanni | reverse complement strand
GAAAAGCCGAGAGTTTCTTTTACCACTTGGAATTGTCTTATGGCTCAACATAACAATCATGGCCACCAGAAGGTTTGGTATTATATTAAATTCATAAAAAACATGAAAAAATTTGGGATCAATTATAATTGATAATTATATGTTCAACTTCTCTGCTATTAATATCTCTAGCTCTGCATTTAGAAAATACTTGGACAGGATGATCAACTGTTGCCTCTCTGCAATCTTAACTTTTACGTTCTTTTACGTTCAGGTATAACCAAATCAAGATACCACAATATCCAGCGCGTATTTTAATGCGATAGTTTTTATTTGCGACCTTTTAATCCTACAACTTTTTGATAACTTTGAGAGCGCTTCAACTTTTTTCATTTTTGGATGTGGTACATGTATTGGCGGTGTCGGTTTGTATTTTAGCATGCCGGAAGCAACGTAAAAGTAAAACGTTACTAACGACCAAATCAGAAATGAGTTTAAATGTGTTTCTTTTAAACAGATGACAATTAAGTTATATAAATAAATTCATAACAATGCTTGTATATTTTAATTAAGAGTTCTGTTTATTGATTATATCAATACCCAAATTTATCATTTAAAGAGGTTTTCCCATCACCAGTTTGATTATCCGGTGGCATCCACATGTTGTAATCTTCTTTGCGACCATCTTCTTCGTAACCTCGCCGTTTTTCTTTCTCAAGTTTTTCTTCGCGTTGGGTGATACGTCGTTGATTCTTCTTGCGTTTGCTATTCACATCATCTGCTTTCTTATCTGCATTTAGAATTACAACACCAGTTTGTTCTGAATGTGAAGAATCTACAGTAACTTCTTGCGTTATGTCCGTTGAAGATTCCTTGCTACTTTTATCATTTATGACAGTTGTAGAATCCTTGATGTGCTTAACTACCGTAGAAACTTCGGCCACTGCTATATTTTGTATATCTTCTCTCCTGTCCACATCCATTGCTTCCTCTATTCTGTCAGTAGTTTCCTCATCTTCATCCTCATTCTGTGGTGGTTGCGCTGATGCTTGGGGCACCTTCACTTTTACCTTAAGCCTCTTCCCAAACATTGGAAATTTTGTTGGATTGTTCTTCCTTGTTGAGCTTTGTGTGTCATACTGTGCAATTAGAGGTGGAAGATCAGCAGGTCGTGCGATATTAATCAACTTAATAACCTGTGCATGATTTTGTTTCAACCGCACCAACTCAGTTTTCAATTGCATTGCTTTCTCTTTATTTAGTGACGGTTGTCTTAACTCGGTCATAAAAAAGTCAAGAGGATCCACATCTTCTAACACTTTAACTGAATTATTCTGGCTTGTTGACAACTCAGTCTGAATTGCTTTAATTCGTTCTAACATAGTTTTCTCCTTGTTTAGTAATGATTGATAAGTTTCTGCTTTCTGGGGTTGTTTCGCTTTCATTCGATTTTCTCTTTTGCGTTCAATGGTACCCGTTCGATCCAGAAATGTGTCATCGTCACTGTCATAATAATCGTCGTCTTGCCAGTTTTTAGCTTTCCTCTTCTTACTTTCTATAAAATATATGAACACAGATTAATAGCTTCATCAAGAATTAATGAAAAATCACGATGAAATTACCGTGATTTGCTTGTCGCAAAATCCCATGACGATCTAGAATCCTACATGCTTCCAGAGCACATTGCACTACAGCTTCTTTTTTCTTCCCTTTATGTAGTACTTCTGCAACAACAGATCTCCCCTTCTCATCGTCAATAGGCAGAACAACTTTACATAAATACTGTCCAATTCCCTGTTCTGTACAATCATACTCAAAGTCGACTCCTTCTCGTTCCATGAATCCTCGCAGAGCTTTCTTTGGATCATCAATATACAAGTCTTCATTGTTTGTCTGTGCATAAGGATTCTCCGCTAAATCAGTTTCAACATCTGCATCCTCACCCATACCCCAATCAACACCACGCTCTTCTTCACGTTTCTCCCTTTGAATTCGTTCTTCTTCTGCTTTAAGCTGAGTTTCCCTAATAAATGCTTCTCGACTGTCAACTTCATCTTGCCTTTTTTGTTTCAATTCCGTAACGGTAAGCTCCGATTCCTCTTCTTGATCTTCTTCGGGTCCCACCAAAATATACGATCGGGAACTACATCCCAACTTAATCATGTGACCCACCTGAAACAAAGATTGCCATGGTAATATTGATCAAATAATAGTAAAGTGTCTATATCTGCAGTTAATTTTTTGTACGACTTTTCAGGGTTACCGATTTCGTCGTTCACTTAATTATATTTAAAAAAATGGGTGAACCAAAGAAAATTAAAGTACTGAATGATCTTCTAGAGTCAACCAAAGATGAAACACAAATGGACTACAATTTTGATAAAATTATGTCACTCATTGAAAAAACAAAGGAGATGAAGAAGGAAGAGAATATGAGATATCAAAGAACTAATGATTATTTTAAGATGCTGAAAGACCAACTTGCTGAAAGTACTGCATTTTTAGACAAAGCAAGGACAGATATAAATAACACAAAAGAAGTTAAAATACGAGATATCCCAGATTACAATACAGTTGAGAACTATGAGATTCTGCTAAAAAAAAGTGATGAAGAAATACAAGAAGAAATGGATCAGATCAAATCACAAATTGATCTATTAAATTCCAGAGTAAAAACTTTTAATGAAAGATCTAGAACAGCTGATGATTTTTACAGCAAATCAATAGAAACTTTAAAAGAAATTAGCAGTAACTTAACTTTTGAGAAGTAACTCACCTGAACTCTAACATATGTCTGTGCTTTCAAGCGAAGCTTATTTAAAAATGTACCATGGGTACTACCCAAATCATACAAATAATAACCCTTTTTATCTTTCTCTGAATCTTCTTTCCTGTATTGTAGAATAGCATGATGTCTGAAAATGGATGCAAAAGATATTAATCCATAATAAACAATTGCATTGTCCTTACCTTGATACAGTTGGATGTGCCATTGATATATCACATTGAGGAAGCCTTCCAAATACCCAATAACTTTTATTTCCTAAGCTATAATTACCAATTATTGATCCTTGTTTTAAAATTTCTAATCCATACTGTGCATCTTCATTTGGGGTCCCAGACCATTCTGGTTCTAAATATTGTATCTGAACCATATTTGAGATATCTTGTTTGATGAGATCCGTTTGTAAGTTATTTGATGCTATGTCAGTTTCTTTTGATGTAATTTGTTTATTTTCTTGTTCTTCAGGTTCTTCATTCTTTACCTTTTCTGGTGGTTTAACAGTTTTGATTTGTTTCGGTAGCTTTCCGACTTTGCCAATTAGCACAGGCCTTTTAAAAGCAGCAGGTATACTTTCTTCCATAATGTAACTGATAGGTGTTGCTTTTTAAACTTATTAAATAATATTAGGAAATATAGAAATACGTTCAAGGGAAATTATAGGTTAAACAACAATCTATAAAAATGTGCTAAATTGGTTGCGTACCATTGTATACGGTAGCATGAAACGCATTAACTCATCGCCTATATCGTTCTATCATTTTCATTCTAAATAAATGAATAATGATGGAAAAATATTAATAGAAAACAATAAGAAATCCTATTTGATTTTGTTTACCTACCTACTAATCATCAAACAGCAAATTGTTCCGTCATGAAACGTCTCAAAATTTTATCTGCGTTCATTTCTATTAAATCAGAGGTCATTTACATCATAAACTGATTAAGTTAAGTGTATAAAATACTGTCCATATATCTTTTATTATCCACTGAATAACAATTCCCCGAATCCCAACCACTTTCAGAATCAAAGTAAGTGATAAAATACCCCTTCCGCCAACTGGATTTGCAGCTGTTTCGCGCCGCGTTTTGCAAACATGATGTAACACTATGCATATTATTGATTTAGATGCTTCGTTCACGTCTAATTAGTTCATTATTACGATTCGCATCACTTACATTGCGCCGCACTGGCAAACGAGCGATGTCTGACAAAACTTGCGAAATCGAGAAGAAGTTCAAGTTGCCGAAGCGATATGGCAAGGGTGAAAAAAGCGTCTGGTAAATATTTTTTGAATTGATCAAAGGTATAAAGTCAACAGGTGAATGTTTAAGGGTTGAGTTCATTGAAGTAGCAGCCAAGACAAAAGCATTGAATCTTGGCCAGGGATTTCCAGACTATGCACCACCAAAATATGTGATGGATGCTCTCAAGGAGGTTGCTTGTAGTGATAATTTTGCAATGCATCAATATTCTAGAGGATATGTATGATATGATATGTTTTTTATATAGAACTAAGCTGATATACTTTGGTTTTCAGGGACATCCAAGATTAGTCAATGCAATAGCTAAGGTATATTCCAAGCTACTTTCCAGAGAAGTCGATCCTCTAACTAACATACTGATAACATGTGGTGCATATGAGGCCCTATTCTCTGCTATTAATGGTCATTGTCAAACAGGTGATGAGATAATTATTATTGAGCCTTTCTTTGACTGCTATGAACCAATGGTGAAAGCTGCTGGAGGTATTCCTAGATGTATACCTCTTCGGTTGGTCAGTTTACTTGTGGTGAACATTTTCAGCCATTGCTTTATTTTGTTGTTTTTAACAGTGCAAGGGGAAAGAAGGTAAAAAGGAACTATCATCTGCTGATTTTTGTCTTGACTCTGATGAGCTTACATGTTTGTTCAACAAGAATACTAAGATGATTATTATCAACTCACCAAATAATCCATTTGGCAAGGTTTTCAGTGAGAAGGAATTAACTGTAATTGCTGATTTATGCAAGAAGTTTAATGTGATTTGTCTATCTGATGAGGTTTATGAATGGATGGTTTATAAGCCAAAGTGTCACATCAGAATGGGTATGATTTATTTATTCTCTTCAATTTGAAATCAATCCTACTTTAATTTTTACAGCAACATTACCTGGTATGTGGGAGAGGACTATTACAGTTGGCTCTGCTGGAAAGACTTTCAGCGTGACTGGATGGAAAACAGGATGGGCTTATGGACCATCTAATTTAATGGAAAACCTGAGAATTGTCCATCAAAATGTAATTTATGTTCATTCCACGCCGATTCAAGAGGCTATAGCTATGGCATTCGAGAAGGAATGTGATCGAATGGACAATGATCCAGAGAATTGCTTCTTCTACAAGATTGTTGATGAGTTGACACCAAAAAGGGACTTTATGTGTGAATTGTTGAATGATATTGGCATGACTCCTGTGTGTCCAGAAGGAGGATACTTTATTATTGCTGATTGGTCACCAATAGCAGATCAAATGGATTTGTCATCCGAAAAGGACAAGTACAAAGATTATCGCATGGCCAAGTGGATGGCCAAGAATGTGGGACTTTTGGGAATCCCGCCTACGGCTTTCTACAGCGAACATAAAGGATTGGCGGAAAACTATATTCGTTATTGCTTTATTAAGGAGGACAAGAAACTCAAAAAAGCTGCAGACATTCTGAAGAAAATGAAGGAAAAAGGGAAGAAGAAAGATTGCTAAGTACTTGATGAAAATGAACCAACTATTTGTACATTTTTGGCGAAACGGCTATGAAAATTATTCTTTCAAAACTTTTTAATATTACAAATTATGTTAACTATATAATGTTTTTGTTTACTCGGTAAAAAGTTGTTAATATTCATTATGTAGATGAAGCATAGAACGCAATTTTTATATGCTGAAGAAGACCGCCTCGGTAGCACACTTTGGCAGCGCGCTGACTTTCGAGCCAGTGGGTCGCGGGTCCGGTCACCGGAAGAACGGAGTTGTTCCGTTTTTGGCAGCGTGTGGTTTAAAACCAAACGGAGAGTCTGAATCCTGCCGAATAGAAGAACAGTCCAGCTACTGAGCGAGCAGTGGTGGGAGATCAAGTACGGTGTCGGTCTATTAGGACCGCAGGACGCCCTACACCCGGATTGGGTATAAAAAGCGTTGAGATTGATGATTCTATACCAAAGAAAACAACGAGCCGGGAACGTTTTATCAGTAAATTTTTAGAAGTTGTAGAAACAACACCAATAAATGCTTCGTTTTATCTTATCTACAGATGACATGGTGATTGCCTATGTGTGTAGTCAATATTACGAGTTGCTACAATTGAGATAGTCGTGCGTTCTGCTATAATTTTAATAACGTCGTGAAGATGACTGAAATTGAAAGCAAGTTTAAACTTCCAGCGCGCTATGGGACTCCAGGCTCAAATATTTGGTAAGGCCAAAAATATTTCCAAGAATACAATCACTATCAGAGAGATTTTTACATTAATCTATGAATATTCTGTTTTATTATATTTAGGTTAGACATGATTGAATTAGGTGTCAAATACAAACCGGTTGATTTAGGACTGGGATTTCCGGGCTTTGCTCCACCGAAGCATGTAACCGAGGCACTGGCAGAAGTCGCTGTTACTGATAATTATTCCCTACACCAATACACCAAAGGATTTGTATGCATTTGCTGATTTCAATGATATCTTGGGTTAATAAGTTATCTTTATTAGGGGCATCCCAGACTTGTCAACATCTTAGGCAAACTGTATTCAAAGTTACTAAACAGGCAAATTGATCCAAACACTGAGATTTTGATTACAGAGGGTGGACAACAAGCTCTTTATAATGCTTTCAATGGTCTTCTTGATGAAGGAGATGAAGTTATTGTAATTGAGCCATTCTTTGAGCCCTATGAGTCTATGATCAATGAAACTGGAGCTACTGTGAAATTTATTCCTTTGCGACAAGTTAGCAAACTTTATTATAGAGTTATTGGTCTTTTCATATCTAGTTTTTTTGAATTTAGAAAATATCAGAAACTGATAATGCAGTTCTATCTACAAATGATTTTTCTTTGGACAAAACTGAGTTGGAAAATATGTTTAACTCAAAAACCAAAGTAATTCTTGTTAATACACCCAACAATCCAATTGGAAAGGTTTTCAATATGGAAGAAATGCAAATGATTGCTAATTTGTGCAAGAAATGGAATGTGGTTTGTATTGCTGATGAGGTCTATGAATGGTTGGTATATGAAGCTAATCATCACGTTAGAATGGGTATTTCTTTAGAACAATGTTTAATACAAAATTGTAATATCTGTTTGATGTGATAGCGACTTTGCCTGGTATGTGGGAGAGAACTATCACGATTGGTTCCGCTGGTAAAAGTTTCAGCATTACCGGATGGCGCACGGGATGGTCCTACGGTCCAGCTAACTTGATAGAGAACCTTCAAATTGTTCACCAGAATTGCATTTATACTCATCTGACACCTATTCAAGAGGCTATAGCAATGGCATATGAAATAGAGTATAAATTGTTGCAGAACAATCCTAAAGAAAGTTACTTTAATAAGTTAACGAAAGAGCTTGTATCTAAACGGGACCTTCTTGTTGAAGCTTTTATAGCGAATGGATTTAAACCCATCAAACCACAAGGCGGATATATGCTAATGGTTGACATCGGTTGTCTTGAAGCAAAAATGGACATGTCCAAAGAAACTAACAAATACAAAGATGTGAAAATGTCCAAATGGTTAGCCAAAAACGGTTTGTTGGGTATTCCTGGTTCCGTATTTTACAGCGAACCAAATAAAAAACTTGCCCAAAACTTTGTTAGACTTTGCTTTATTAAGGTAAAGATAACTGAGGTTTAAATATATAACTTTCACTATTTTTTTTTTTTTTGTATTTTTAGAATGATGATGTACTAAAGGAAGCTGTTAAAGTGCTCCAAAATATAAAATGATACACGGGAACTTATTACAATGTAGATTAATTTATAAATCCAAGGGTTAATTAGTAAAATCATATCGGAGCCAACGTTTCGCGTCTCTTGTGTCATTGCCGAACGTATTACCAAACCTATAAGATAGAAAATTAAAATATCTGCTTATTCCATCTTGCCATTAATTAGGTTACAGGATTACCTGAATTTTTCACCTGGCACATGCCCTGCATAATTAGGCAACAGACCTACATGCCTTTGGTAAATTTGATGTCCCATTATCACCAACGGTGGATCAGGCCGGCTCACTGAAACAGGGGCCCATTCTGTACTCAATCGTTTTCTGTAGTTCGAAGTGAAATCACACAGTGCGCTGTTCGTATTCGCTTGATTTGCTTTGCCAAATGAGGAGTAGCCAAATGGCAAATGGCCAGAGAATCCTATGGAAAGAAATATTATTTGGACATGCTTGTGAATTATTTATTTCGTAAAAACCTTGTTTCAAATATTTCTCCGCTTCTGTATTCTCCATAAAATAAGGACTATGTGAATGCATTGGCGGAGTAATGGGTGGTTCTTCTATTGAAAGATTTCGCTGCACTGCTGCACATTCCGGCCTCACTGTAAGCAGTGGTAATGTGAAATCACTTGTTGTCAACTGCAAATGATTCAAATGTTACAAGTTATTCCACAATTAACTCTCCTAGAAGTACTTCTCTGTCATCTAAATCTCTAGGGTTCCATTTTTTGTCCTGCAATGCGCCTTGCCTGTACAATTGATTTAGAGCTCTCGCATCTGCTTGTTGCAATTTCTCAAATTGCGACAATGCTTCAGTTGCTTGAACGGTGTACCTCTGGCCAAAAAGACCATTCAATCGTGGTACGAATCCTTCGTAGCCTGGAATGGTAGGATGCTGGTATATTTCACCACCATGTTTAATTCTTGCATTAACGACATCAATATCTCTTTGTGCAGGTCTATAAACCTATAAAATAGAAGAAACTTGGTAGTTAAGATTAAAACGGAAATTATTTAGATACCTGATAATCATCCACATTTCTATCTGAAAGAACTAGTTTTTCTGAGTGACCAACAGTTGGATCTAACAGCAATTTGTGTGTTGTGGAGCCATAAGAATTTCCCACTCGATATTTATATTCAGGACAGTGGCCGGTGTATCTGCAATCAATTTAAAATATATATTATCTATAACTGAATATAAATGTTTTAAAATTATACCCTGGGATGAAATGTGGATTAGGAGACGAAATTAGGTCCATAGACATTTTGGGAGTCTCTTTTTGGAATTTTGCTTTAAACTGGAAAACGTTCAGAAACCAGAAATAATTTTGGGCCTCACAAATCACATTTCAATTTTCCGATTGGTATTTATGAATATTATTTGATTGATACGTTCGAATTTATTTTTCTTTATTTAACAGATGTCATTAAAATATATAAATTCATTTGTTTTTAGAAAAAAAAAAGTTCAATTTGCAATTCATTTTAATCTTTAAGCATTAATTTTTTATATAATGAGTCTAATTTTACATTTAAGCAAAACCTTTTGATACTTTAAAACATTGAAATCTTTGGTATTTAATATCGATTTGTCACGAAGGTATCCGAATTATCAGCTGTTTTGGATACTATTAATTTGAAATTTTGTCTCAAACCTAAATTGTACTGTTGCTATTGGATGCCATGAAAAACAAGTCAATGTTTTATCAATATAACTTATAACTGACAATTCCTCGCAAACAGTTATTCTGCTGTGATGATTATGAACGCGTCATGGTTTTCACTCTTGCAAAAAGCAAACAAATCAGCAATTTTACAAGGTAATTTAAAGAAAGTACACTATGCTTTTGAAAATGGCCAAGAAATGGTTGAGGAATACAATCAAGACACCCAATGCCTTACAAGAAGAGCATGGAAAATCAAAAATGAGTTAGGAAATGATAATGGATGGGATATTGAAATTGGAGACACAGAACCTGAAGGCTTAACTAAATCAAATGATTTTATCAAGGAAAATTCTAACCAAGTAACAACTAAGAAAATTTTAAAATGGGATTTACTAGTACCATTATTTTAGCCTTTTATTTCACGACGGATAACTAGAAGAGCGTTAGAGTGGCGAATCAGGAATCTTCCATATCCAGCAGATGTATTTTCTGTAACTGCAGACACTGAAAACAAACAATTAGTTGTCCGCACATCAAACAAAAAGTATTTTAAGAGGATAACTGTGCCTGAGTTAGAGCGGACAGGATTATTGCCCCAACAAGAAAATATATCATTTGTTCATAAGTTCAATACTTTAATTATTACAGTAAGAATTTTGTAAATGTCTTGCTATGCATTTCATTGCTTGTTTGTTTAAATTTCAGTACAAAAAACCTGAAGAATATTTGAAATTAGAAAAAGCCATTTGGGATGTGGTGAAAAGCATTGAAGCACGCCCAAGCATTGGAAATCCAAGTGATTGTCGTACCACGTAATGAGCTAGTGACATTAGAAACCGTTTTCAAAAGGTAATCGACACGCCACGTTTAACCTCAAAAATAGTGTGGTCAAAACTGCTGTACGGAGTCACACTGTATCGCGCCATTCGTTCTGTAATCATTGAATTAAAATTAGCTGGAAATTTATTAAAAGTGTCTATGAATATAGCAAGTGTACCTTGTGTAGTAAAGTGAAATCATTATTTTAGTTCATATATTGTAACTCTAACTACCAGTGTAGTTATGCCACCAAAAAATACTGTCCCAGATGGGTGAGTTTTATTTCATGTTTCATATCTAGAATATAGTTATAATTTGTGAGTTATCAATATATAATTATACATAAATATTTAATTTTGGTAATAAATGATAATATAAATTAATGAGCATGATTAATTATTTAATATAGTTTTGTCGTGCTAAATTGGTTGCCTACATTGATACGATATATTTTGAAATTCTGGTTGTTCTTCAGGTGGCAGGACTTTACAAACATGGGAACTCGCCTTCCAGGAACTCGATTTGTGCCGTTCAAAGTCCCTTTAAAAAATGTAAGCACGCAGTTTTATTACCTACGCTTAAGTGCAACTTTCCTCCAATAAATCCGATTGTTTTCGTTGGCTCACCGCATTCGGTACGTCAAGTTAATTATTGTGCTATTGAAGCGGTGCCAGCCTTGATGCCTTTCGTGGTTTAAATGTTATGCACGTCGCTTTTATCGTTAGCAATAGCCGGCGGCGTCTGGAGGAACGCTGTGCGCTATGCGCTTGCGATAATTAAACCTTCGGTCGCGTCGTCGGCGTCTTCTCTGCGCGGCTTCGGCGAAACGAGCTCACGAAGGGAACGTAAAGCTGACGGCATGCGTAGGTGCGATTTTGATTTTGTGTTCTTCAAGGTGCTATGCGAACTGCACAACAATTTTGTGCGACGCATCCGCTTGTACTAAACGCATTGGCATTTTGCTAATTACAGGGTTGTTATGCCAGAAATAAGACCATCTTTAAAATGTCTTATGTATGGCTTGGAGCTTGATGCAACATCAATAAGACACTTGACATCATGTCCGATCCAAGATACTAAACTTCAGCAAACATGATTCGAAATAAGGCGAAGACAGTATCATATTACAACATTAGCGTAAATAAACAATAAAATTCTGAAAAGGATTTCTCGCTTAGAACCAACCATACCATGCGTCCTTACATGAGTATCTTTTGACATACTTAAATTGTTCTGGTTTCTTAACAAATTGCACTTAGTCAGCACTCTAGATCATCTAGGTATTTTACAGGTATTTTCATTGGATAATCGATATCCAATGTTGTTCGAGGTAGTGTCCGGAGAATAGACAATAGACAATTTCGAACACGTTGTAGTAGTTCTACCTGAAGTGCGTTGAACAAATCACACGCATTACATTCAACCATAAATTAAGCTGCGAGAAATTAAAATGCGACGAACAAATAAAATAATAACGCACGAAGCGCACGCACTAATATAGTGATGTGAAAGGTAGACAAACAGAGAATTTAAGGCAACGGTGTCGTCGTAAAGAATTGTGCAATGTGCTCAACAGCCCGGAATATTTGCTTTTTTAGCAATAATGGCCATTAGCAGCAGCGGCATAGCGCACGCTTTTCCTGTAGCACCGAGCAACTTGTCATAAATTTCGGCGCTGTTTTCAAGCAATAACCCAGTTCGGCGGGATATTTAGTGACTTTGTCTGGGCGCGCGTAATTGATGCGCTCGTAAATGAATTAAACACTTTTCGCCTTGATTTAGCGCGCATCAAAATCAATTACGGCCGCCGGCCGCGCAGGCAAGTAATTATCAGTGCTTTGGGATGATTATAGTCTGCGCGAGTAATAAAACACGTCGATTCCGGGCTGATAATACGCGCGTCGTGAGGAGATTTTCACGGGGAGGCTTTTCAGGCACGCCACTTCATCATCGAGTACGCGCGCCTGCAATGAGTGCGGCGCGACGTTATCTCTGCGTTTTTTTGAGATAATTTATCGACGTGCGCCGTGCGTGCGCGTCTCGCGCATCGTTAATTACGTACATATTTCTCTGTTTTATCAGACATCGAGAGGTATCAATAATAATCAAGTTAATTGGTTACCTAGAAGAGAATCGGGCGAAGAGTTACAACGGAAAATGGCGGTGTTCACGAGGCGGTGGCGGTTTTGAGCGAAGGGTGCTTTACAGACCTCTTGGCTGGAATTAGCAACAAAGCACGTTGTTTATGTTAGTAAGTCATTAACAGCAAGGTGTTATTGTCGCAAAGCGGCCGCAGGCAGATGGCGTTAATGAAAACGATTTAATATTTATGGATCATCAGCTGGAGATGAATTGTCTTCACTAATTAACAAACATTGCTCGGCTTAGCTAGCGCCACGTGCTGCGGCGTTGTTTTGCCAGATAGGATATCAATACGCATCATGTCTGCTTGTGGGTGATCCTCATGCTTTGATTGGAGGCAGCAGATCAGTCCGAATAAAACATTGGCCATAAAAGAGACAGTTAATTAAAACGGCGCTTGGAATGTCGAAGGATCGCGGCACCTCGCGGTCCAAACGCATCCTCAAATATTACAGATCATAAATTCAGATGGAGCTTGTTTTTCAGGCATAACGCAGCGGCGCGCTTTTTTGCCGCTACGCCTAATTAATTGATTAATTAAGCGCGCTGTTGATATAATTAATTTGGCCGTCGCCGCGCTGTCTTAGCTTTCGGCTAATGCGCGACCGCCTAATATGGCATCTAATTAATCACGGATATTTCAATACGCAGTGCATGCGTGCGCACATCGCGCTTAATAGCCGGCGCATGTATATGAATTCGTAAGCATAATCTTGCTAATATGGGCGCGGGGGCCATGGCAGATGGGATCGCATTAATTTCTTTATTACTGCGCGTGGGTTGCGCTTGAGGATCGTGCGACTGTTTGACTCTCGGAGTTGTTTCCCATCAAAAACAGAAACAACAAAAGTTTCTCATCTCTGATGTAACTTTTAATTCGGTGCGAATCGGTAATGTTTGGTAACAGATTCAGGTGGAAACTGGCTCAAATTGAAATACAGGGCCTGGATTTAAAATCTTTAATCTCTCCAACAAGTATTACGTTTCTGACTTGAATTACGTCGGTTTTTTGCTTCCACACCTCTGTCGTAGTGTTTATTCGCATGTGGCTGATGCATCTTCGATTGATTCGCCGATTGCTGTAATTCCTCCTTGACACCGGATATATCGAATCGATCTCGAACCTTCTGGGCACTTAAAGCAAGATGCACTCAACTCGCTCGTCCATAGCTGTTGATGGCCATGTCGAGGCACATGTTCCGTCGCCGCCTTTGCCTGTTTTACGCGCAGCTTCCGAAATCATCGGCGAAGATCTTGAGTTGCTGCCACCCAATATCTGTTTGCATAGTACCATCGGCGCGGTCGAGTTTATCGATTGCCGCGATTCGGAATTGGATACGTTTCGCTTTTATTTCTGCCTAGTTTTACGGCGGCTGGCTGTTTCAGACACAAGGCAGGCAACGAAGAGTCGAATCTGATACTGGCAAGATTTGCTTTCAATTCATTATGAATTATATCTGGCTAGGTTTACATCATTATAGGGTTGGATTTTATTACAATTTATTATTGCAAAGCTATTGGTAACGCATGTTATGGTCGGAAACATAAAGAATTAATCGGATTTTTTTTGTTCTGGAAGAATCAAATCTTTGTTGTTCTCATTGATTCTCCTATTTGCAGAAGTTTTACCTTTTATCTCTGAAAAAATGCCAAGTAATTCTCACCTTCCATTGTCGATCACTAAATGATGGCTCACTCTGCATCCACTTTTCCGTAATTTGCTGTTACCAAACAAAAAAGGCCCCCACAAAGAATAGAATGCGTTTTGATGAGCTCATAATATCCATCAATTACTACATCATTAATCACACGCATATCTTATCGTGCACAGGGCTGCGATGCTGCGGATTTGGTGCATGCAACACTCGAAATTAGTTTGCCTTCGAGTTCGATTGAGCAATTTTTGTAACCCAAGTTCCAATATTGATTCGTGCGGTGGGACCACCATGGTGTAGTAATTTGCGAATTAATTTCGGCTAATCAGTTGATTAAATCTCACAACAGAAGTTACCGTGGTCAAAGCAATTTGCTTTTTAATTAAACATCTTGAATTTAAATTTAGTCAACCTCATCTCTTGGCTGGTGTTTTGGAGCGTTTTTATATGGTTGGCATTGAAAACACCTGGACTGAGGTCATAAAAGTATATAATGTGTGCGTTATGAGAAATAAGGAATATTTATTTTCATGTTTATGGCGTATGTGGAATATGTGTCGATGTGGCGCCACACTGGTGTAGCGTGGGTGTTGTAAATGACTTCTTGTAGTGAATATTGAAAGTTGAAAAATTTGCAACGTCCGTCTTGAAGAAAGAAGAGTTTATTTCAATTGCTTTCTTTGTTATAGGCTCGTAAAAGTGGTGTTAACATGTTTTATTAAATCATCTCCATAAATTTGTTAATTTTATGTAATATTAATTAAGAACGCTGGTTTTGTGGTCTTTGATGGCCCGACGCGCTTCCTGGTAGTGCCTTAATGACTCAGCAATTTTGTATTACAAAGTAGTGTTTAACAACTCTGGACATGGTGGCCTGGCATCATTTGGGAAGTTTTCGGAAGGCCTGTAACGGGTGCAGAGCGGGTAATAGTCGTTGAATCCGTTTGCCCTCAACATGGGCCCACACGCACGGCCCGCATGATATGCCCGAAAACTTTTGATTTCAAGTATACAGGTAGAAAATGTGACAAATATATCACCGCAGAAAGATGGAGCAAATTGTTTGAAGCACTCGCACGCCACTCAAATGTCCGGGCAGGTTGTGAGTCTCACAAAAGCTTTCAATTTAATAATGTCTTGCCTTTGCATTTTCGAAGATAATTCAAATAATCTGGAACTTAATTGATACTGTGTGGTCATAGTGCCAAGGAGGTCTGCGCTAGGAATTTCAGTTTTCCAAATATGGGAAAGTAGGATTAATTAATTTTGTCTCGGCCTGTAGCCATGAATATTTATGCTTTATTGTGTTTTGGGTCGTTTTGCGGCGCCCGATTAAAAGTCGAAAATCGTACGTCAAACATGCGCGCCAATAAGAAATGTGACCGACCTAGCGCGCGTTTTGATGATTTACATTTTCGGTGCGCGGCGGGATGTCTTCGGCAAGTTCTTTTACTGCACTGTATGCTCATCTTGAGTGTGCAATGGACGCAGTGAAGATACTCTGCACGGTGTGATGGCCCGAGAAAGCATCGATGACATCGGAATGAAGACAGTCCAACGGGGGGACATCACTGTAGCAGCGAATTTACGAAAGCGTCATAAACGTCAATCGCTGCTTTGGCGATACATCATAATCGATCGATAGATACAGCGATAGCCAGAAAGCAGCGTGACGTGACGTTCTTCAGAATTGAATTAAATGTATATGGAAGTGAAGACATTTAAGTGCTAAACAAGGCCAGCCAATGGGCCTACCAAATTAATTAATTTTTACTTATTGTGTTACCTTTTTCTTATTAATATGTTTCGGATAGATTAGTTTAGGGATAAGATTGAATCTGGATTTTGACAAATTCTCAACGTTTTGTCAACTTTTCCTTGCCGTAGAGTTGATGAAGAAGACCACAGTGTCAGAGCCTCGCGTGATTATTTCTGACAATAAGCAAACATCAATTAGTCGCTTTTATCTCTACACACGTGACGTGACTAATGATTTTGCTTAGTCGGAGCAATTTGTTAATCTGAGACTACATACCACGTCCCCTTGGAATTTGCTGTGTCATCAGCGCATATTTAAAAAGAGCAGATCTTTCTCTGATATGCTTGAATATATTAGCAACCTGCAATAGAACAGTTTCAAGGTACGAAGCGTCCATAAAACCATTACCTCGTCTTAGTAAAACATACTCTCGGGAAGATGTGCAACTCACCTAGTTAGAGACCGCAGGCGTCAGATGGTAATCACCTCCATGGCATGTGGCAAAATTAATTAACCAGAGCGCAAGGTGCAACTTGCTTTATGCGAATATCACACGCGTGGCAGGGCGCCTCCGCTGATGTCTGGAGTGGTGCGTTCGGGGTGTCCAAAGTGCGATTTATTTCGTTTTAAGTACACAGCGCACTACTCTTTACGATGCGTACGGTATAAAGACGTAAAACGCATGCCGCCACGAGAAAAGTGTACGACGGCACTCGGCACGCAGGTGAGACAGGACAACGGTGCGCCTGATGCCCAGCGGGGTGACTTTTTACCTTCGTCTCTCTAAAGTGCATGCGAAAGCGATGTTAAGTTGGTTGTGGAAATGCCAAATCAGCGGGATGCACGCACTGGAAAAACGGCTCACAATTGCATCATGGCGACATGGCTGGCTAAACACCCCAAGCTGGTGGTTGTTAACATTGATTTGACTGGTGGCCTATTAGTGGCTTAGTGGCTGGTGGCTTGCGAGTTTCTCAGCTGCCGATTTCACCTGATCATCTGCCTATGAAACCCGCATTGCCTCGTAAAGCTCGTACCCATCTACAGCAAGGCAATTGTTTTTGGAAAAGTAGCCCACGATTAGGAAATATCTTGGGAGATATTTGATTTATCTGCGTTAAAAACTTATTAGTTTATTTCACTTTTCGACTAAACTATAAAATACTCCACTTGGCTATTTCGGTCTGTAAACAGATGTAGCAGGCGGACTTTCTTCGGATTTTTGTGACATTTATGCATGGTACAAAGGTAATCCTCTCGTTATGGCTGTAAACAAATCAACAGCTAAGTCAACACTGTGTCGTCCTTACTATATATGGCAAAAACGAATCAAGTTTGATGTGTTCTAGCGATCTTTAACCACGATGTATGAAAACGTAGAAAGTGTTATCTAATACTATGCTTAATTTGTTGATAGTCACGTTTAATGAACTAATGCATAATGCATTTTGTCAGAATGCAATGCATTTGGGAAAATGTCGGATTAACATGATTTTTCACACTTGTCAATCAGAGTTTATTTATTGAAAGACTAGCGTGAAATTAACTACTTCTCGTAAATTACTATGTCAATAAGTACGACAAAAATCGACGACTAATCTTAGACAACGTGTAACATTTCGTAAAACCTTTGAATGCAACACTTTGGAATTTTATCTGCCGTTTAGAATTCATTTGGTTTTTATGTCTATTATTGGCCAGAGAAATTCCCAATAAATCTAAAGGAGTTGTTGTTATTCTTTTGAATGAATTCGGACATGCTCATTCCTAATCAAACATTTTACAGTCATTGCCAGTCAAAACAAGCACGCATAAATAATCTTCGCCCCGTTGGGGTGATTAACATAAAATGGCCCCTTGTTTGCCCACTCTGGCCCACCTTGTTCCTGTCGCTTCGTTGGCATGCCATTGTCCACACACAATGTAAACTAATAAATTTCTTCGGCATTCTAACGCGGCGTTCATGCTGTCTCGGGAGCCCACCGCACGCCAACCCTTCGCAATCCGACGACCTTCTCTCCTGGTGCTCCCTTTCGATTGTAACGCAATTATAAATAATGCTTCGAGTGCTCCGGGAACATATTACGCGCATTAAATTTCCATTATTTTGCATATCGGCGTTTGGGACGAAAGCTTTCGGGGTGTCCGAAAAAGGTGGTGCTGATAAATAATTCCGACGTTTTATTGTGCGTTCGATGAGAGAAAAATTTCTCTGGTTATCTATAATCGAGGGCGAACGCCGAGGACACGCCAAATATATGTCCGTGTGATTTTTCATCGAGGTTGCTCTTTTGTGGGACGTGGGATTTGCATATAAAACATATCAAATCGGTGTTTCACTTCTCCAGGAGGTGATTTCCGAGACACTTTTCGGCGTCGTTCGCTTTCGGCGCTCAGCGGGAGAGGTGAAAACTCCTGTGGTCCTTAACACAATAGGATAATTTGCACAAATTATTTTTAATTTATGGTATTCAGCTTTCATGTAGCTTTCATGCCAGGAAGGTGAAGAATGAAAATCAATTTGTGCGTATGAGTAATGAAAATCTTATGTTTATTGTTCCCAATATCTGTCCAAATATTCAATATGAACCGTTAACGCATCGCGCATTCTTTCTTTCGAATAATCTTGTAGACAATTAATCGCATTCTGTTGTTTCAGGTAATATGCTGTAAAATTCCAAGCGAACAATGGTAAGTCTTGAATTTCAATAAGTGCACATTGATTTAAATGCTGAGTGTGCTCAAAACACTACGTCGATTGTGCTGGCAAGACTGATTCCTTGTTAGCGCAGCAGTTAAAATACTTAAAGGGGATAATTTATCAAATTCATTGCACTAGCTTCCACAGTAACCAGTTGGCATGGCGCAACTAGCTATTAGTATTCTCTGCTCTTTTTTCGTTCAAACGAGGTGAACAAAAGCCACGCGCACGCGATCCCTTCTCGTATATCTTATTTTTTCTGAGCTTATTGATGGAGCTTTATTGAGAGGCAAACAAGTCGAAATTAAGCACCGAAACGAAGTGATTATTTATTAGGTGGTTCTATTGTCCCGGTGCTTTCTGATTACAGGTTCACGCCGAAAGACGTGTTAGAGCAATTGCCGCAATTGAAGTTGGTGATTAATCTCACCAACGCCAAGATGGGGAGATATTATTTCTCTCGGGTGAGCAACAATGTCATTCTATTCTTAATTAAATGCCTTTATGCCGTATCGAGCTCTTGGTTCTCTTGGTTCTGAACTGGTGTGTTTGGCTGTAGGACTTTGAGGACGAAGGCGTGAAAGTTGTTCAGATCATGTGCGAAGGACGCGGAATGCTTCCACCTGCAAAGAAGTTACAACTGTGAGTATTCTTAAAGCTATGGGGATATAAAGTGTTTGGTAATAGGTTGTATTGCGTGTGGTACGAGTACTTCTATCGACTATCGGCTATGGATTAATTTTTTCTGGGTATCATATCAATTCATTCACAATCGCGTTCTCGCCGTTTTCGGTGGATCTGGTGTCTCTCTTAAACACTTACAAGCGATTAAATTGCTTGTCCAAGTGCGGTGGATTTACATAATGCATGTTCTTGACGCCATTGGCTTTCGAACGCCAGTTCGAAAAGCCACCTTCAATTCAATTGATTCCTTTATCCTTTTCAACTGTTGGATTTATACTTGTTTTGCTTCGTAAATATGAAGAAACCATCCGAACTCGGGAGATTCTTCTCTGTGCGGTGCACAATGTTGTATTACTGACATGTAACACGATCCAATAGTAATAGACGAGTTAATAAACAAAGTTCGCCGCTTAAGTGGAAACGTTTTGGTCATTTGGTGCGTTTAAATGGTTTCGTAAAGAGTCCAACACAACACCTGAGTGCTTTGTGGCCGTGAATGGATTTTGAGCATCAACAATGGCTTTCTTCCATTTCATCTCTTGTTTGCTCTCGGGTGTGTGTGTGTTTTTTCTGCTGCACCACGCACATGATTTTGGAGTCTTCGCGGCCCACCCTTCAGCACGTCGAGGACTTGAGGCGCCGCCTCTTCCTATTCAACCTTCGCACGTTTATCTATTGTCGCGCGAGTCGTTTGTATTTTAAACATCTTCACAACTTTACATCTCACATTATCTGCTCGTGAGCGATGGAGGAGTTTTTGTGAGCAGTGGTCCAGCTTCTTCTTTTCGCTATAATTTTGAAAGCACTATCATCGCTTGGTTCACTTCAATCTTGCACACTGATGGGGAGGATATTTAATGAAATAATGAAATTATTAACGGGTGATAATGTGAGCTTCCTTACAGGCGGGGTATTAATTAAGCAGCTCGGCGAGTAATTGGCCGGCAACTCGAAAGTTGTTAGTTGTTGATTAATTTATAGCAACCCTTATTATGAGAAGGAAGTGTACCATGCAACTAACCCTCATTTTTCATTCACGGCGCGTTGAAACTCATCTCGGCGTATCAATTACAGCGTCTTGGGGTGGAGAGAACAAGAGAACTTGGAGTAATGCAGTTAATAGTCAATTGCCTAAGTTGACACTGTGCATAAAACAATATTTCAAGGAGGAATTGTGTGTGTTTTGATGATTTCTGATGATTTAAAACAGTTCTCTTGGGTTTAATTGATTTAATTGTGCTTAATTTATGTCAGATTGAAACGTGACGCTTCTTTCCGGGTTTTTTTATTATGAAGCATGTTAAATTTTGACTTTAATCCTTTGAAGCATGCGAGGTATTTTCTGAAAGACTCCAGACAATTTACATAATTCATTGCCTCCTTCCAGCCAGCCATTCCTTCACGTCCGATTAGAAATTGTTTAATGAATGAATTAAAACGTCCCAATCGGCGTTGTCTAATGGGATCGAATTACATTCGCTGCGATGTGATTTAAGCCCTTTCCAGACTAGGTCAACCTTGACTTAATGAAGTGATTAACGGATTTACCTCCCAATTAAATTCATTATCAAATTGTAGACCTGCGATACAAGTATATGCTGTAGTGATTGGGATTTGCATTTGCTAAGCACTTCCTGGTATGAAGTCAATAAAGGTGTCACATGAATTTCATTTCTGAACTGTAATCTAGCACAAGGTTGAGGTGTAGAAAATTAAGGGTCATCTCTCACTGGTCACGTCGCTTAATCGATCACATTTTCGGAGTCTATTGCTCCCGAGGGGCAAATGCAGAGCGCGGAGATGCATCAGGGTGTGAAGGCTCAATTCCGTGTCGAGATGCGTCGATAAAGGTGTGAAATCAAACGCGCCGCTGCCGGCGCTCGGTTGCTGATAAAGCGCATTTCACGCTCACTTCGCGGGGTGGATTTTCGGCCAGCCCACGGCATGTTCGGCGCGTTTGAGAGGGCATAACACCGCTAATAACTCGATTGTAAAGGGGCCTTCTATCGGTGGTATTTTTAATTTAATAATTTATTTATTCGACGCCGCCGCTGACTCTAAATCAGTTCAATGGAAACCTGGTGGAATTAAACAAGTCCGAAGATGGAAGCTCGCAACGCATACAACGCACAGAAGTGGAGTAGTGGCTTTTAATGGACTTTTTATGGGATTTCAGGTACGCTTTTGCGTGCGCCGCGTGCTGCCCAGCTCAAATATGTCGCCGCAAGTTGTAAGCAAAGTTGACTTAATACTATGTCAACTGGTCGGCCATCGAAATTAATGATAAACATTCCGGAAAGCCACCACACAAAAAGGCACACGAAACGTGGAAAACAAAAACTCTTCGATTATATTTGTATTTGTCCTATTAGTGTTGCTTCCAACTAGCCGCTGAGCTGCTGGATGGAAAGTCGAAGGGAGTTGAACGGTGGGCAATTATTCTTCGAAAAATATTTTTCGGTAAATATCTCGTAGACTCCGCGGGTCGGTGTTTGCTTTTGGCCACTTTCAACCACCCGCCGTTTTCGGGATGCTGCGAGAGGATGAGTTAGTACCGTCTCGCGAGCTCGCGCAGTGAGGGCCGCCGTCTTAGCGACGAAGGGCCGAAACGGGCCTCAACACCGTTAGCTCTGGCGTAAAACCCTTTTATTTATCTACTTGTGTTTGCTGCTCGTCTGCCGAACGGCTGGCTTGTGGGAACTTTACTCACGTGGAGAAGAATGAAAAGCTTTGAAGTCTTTTTTTCACAGATTCTACGACGCCGTGGATGACTTCCTGCGCCAAGGAGACGGCTCGGATGGTGAGTAAAACGTATTGCTTTCTATTGCGACAGAGCTAATAGTAATATCAAATAACAGCGACACCTAACAAGTAGAATGGTATAATTTTACGTTATCTTTGACGTTATCAAAGCATTGGATTGGATATATTGACTGCTTTCCGGAATTGATAGTGCAGGAACACTAAGATGATTCAAATTACGTAACGTGTAGTACCATTAAATTTCGCACATATTTTAGTTACCTCTGTCATGATTGTGAGTTTTTTCAGATCTACGCGCGACACGTACGCATGGTTTCTTTCATCGGTTGTAGAATTCGACGTGGGCGGACTGGGACTCGCGGCAACTCGCGACCGGACACTTACTTATATCTCTTCCACTCTCTAATTATCTAAGAGCCTTATCGAAGAGTCTTCGCTTCCACTGCGTTGCGCGCTTGCACCAGCAAAAGCCACGTTTCTCGCTGCTTCGACCTACCAACTCGCCTCTTTCATCGACGTCGATGCATCATGATGTCGCACTCGAAAATAATAGGACGACAACTATTTCATCCAGTCCAGCGCCACTATCGGCCGCAGCTAAGCGAGATGTGTTAATCCAAAGGCATAAAAATGACTAGCTGCATTGTATGCATTTGCGTATTAATTTATTGCATGAAGGTGCGTGCACTTAACGGACCAGCTATGATAACATAATATTGATGGCCATATTGTGATAGATTGAGTGTCGCGATTTGTTTATGTTGCAAAATGAGTTTCGAATTAATTTCCTCTCGTCTAAGCGCCGTTACGCAGCGCAAACAAAAGCAACTTTCATCGACCGCGGCTGGCAATTGCGGTTTCAATGCACTTTGCATTTGATGAACGCGCGGCCGCTCGATGCGACAGGTGTTTGATGTAACCAGCCGCACGTTTCGAGGGCGGGCCGCCGCCTCTTTTTATCAGCATTGCATCGGGATATGCATTGACGCGCGCGTTCTCGGAAGAATGGCGGCCCTGGATGGAAAGTGCAAACCAGCAACCGGCGAAATTAATTTATGAATTGACGAGAGGGACATGCGTGCGCAAATCAAACATGGTTTTGTGTGTTTTGAAAGTGCCAAGTGTCGCGGGCGATTGCTGAGCACGATCGTGGCATTCGTTGACTTTGGCTAGAACAACACATGCGCGAGGTGAGACACTTGACATCGATTAAATATGCGGATTGTAACTGATACTTTTCACTGCCAGGCCAAAGACAAACAAAAAGGAAAATTCAAAACACGCACGCATTGCGTGGAACACCCGTCCAGAAGTGCCATGATATTTTCTTTTGGTTCCCCGATGCGTTTTGTATCGATACAAGGCGTGTTAATTATCTTCATCAACAAATTGTACTAAATTTGAATTGGCTCACCTCTGGCAGCTTCACACAGTCTCTTATCGACTGGGCCTCGCCTAATATATATTTATCGCTAACACTGCGCAGGAAATTAGTGCATCTAATTTTCAGCGCCGAGCGTTTCGACATAACTCAAGCGTATCGCTTACAAAGTCGAACACGGCATCGAATATTGGTATATCGATATTGGACGATATTATCTGCTCATTACCATGTCGATGGTGTGCCCGAGACGAGCACGCACCATGGAGCGTTTCGGTAACCGCAGACGCGAGAGGAATATCATCGGTGCGCATTGCGGTCGGACGTTTTTGATCTTCGTTTGCTTAATTTATACTTGCGCGTGTACCAATGGGCATTAACCATCAACACACTTGCGATATCCTTGGAACACATGATGCGCCAATGCGGGAAATTAACTGCAGAATTAACGTTGAATTTATTGGTATCATACTTTATTTGATGTAGACGAAGACATAAATAAGGTGATCATGTAATTCTTGCATTCTATGGGAGAGAAAATGTGATCGTTGGTCAGTTATAAATTAATTGTATCGGTATCAACATCGACCTATATATTTATAAATTGATAGGTGCATATTCAACTGAAACAATGAGGCATCCTTGTTAGGCTAGACAGTGTTGGACACGAAGATATATGAAGGTACAGTTCCAAATGTAGTGATTGATCCATATTCAATATTGATAACGATTCTTCCCATGAAATTATTATTAATGGTGTTAACCTTCCTCGCAAGGACATTTAAAGCTTGTTGTTGATTCTAGTGCTCTATATTTCGGTTGTTTTTGTTGCAGATCTTATTGGTGTTCATTGCACACATGGTTTGAATCGGACTGGTTACTTTATTTGCAAGTACCTCATCGAAAAACTCAACAAGACACCTGATGAAGCAATCGCATGTAAGTTATCATTTTCTGTAAAATCAAGTTGATAAGACACTTCCAGTTTGATTTTTATTTGATTTGCTAGGATTTCATGCTTGTCTCTAAATGTTTGAGCTTAAAACGTCGTAGGCGTCGAGCCAAATCGATTTTTATAACCGTAATGGTAATTAAGATTGGAACGCGTATAAATTTCCGTCGTCTGGTCACTCTGCGGGCCTGCAACTTGGGCGCAGAAGGCTTGAGAAATTTTCTTGTTTTGATTGCTCGATGTCGCACTTTTAATGTCGCACCGCCGAGTTCACTCTAATGATGCATCACATTGGTAGCTGTTTAGTCACTGGCGACTCATTAAAATCGACACACTTGAGTGCGTTGAAAGTAATTAAGTGTGCAGCGATTAAACATTTTTCATTGCACAATATAGTATTAGTTTAAGAACAATTTTGATTGTATTTTACAGTATTCGAGGCGGCAAGAGGTCACCCCATTGAAAGACATCAGTACACTAACAATTTACGAGTGAGGAATATACAGGAGAAATCGAAAGCGAAACCTGTATCGAAGCGACCTAGGAGAAGATATTATCATAGAGAATCGCGGTTGGAAAATTGGAGGGAAAGAAATTACGTCGAAGACAATTCATACCATTATGGTGGTTATAACGAACAACGGTATCATTCAAGAGTTTATAGTAGGGCAAATTCTAAAGGGCGTTTACGTTCCGCACATCGATCAAGTGAGGAATCATCAAGGAGATATTGTTCTTATTGAAATTATGAAACTACTTAAAATTGCAATTCAAATTAAATGCTGAATAGCAAAGTAATCTACAACAACTTGTTTTAATATATGTGCCATTTACAGTCAAGAAGGAAGAAGGATTGAAGTTCTTACAGTTGCGAGTCCTTGGAAATCATTAATTATTGTTGAACCTTACCCTGTGCGACCCTGTATTGAATCCGTTCATGTAATTCCAAGTGGTTTCATGTCCCTATTTTGTCATATATTTGTCCATCTACAGCATGGCTTGCAGTTGGCATAAAAAGCCTGTTGTGCCCCCAGGTGCAGGTTTGGAACGGTTTGTATGCAGTGTCCATATCGACAAGGTGAGTTTTAGTTGTTACTGCGTATCGGGTGCTGAACAATAGTGGGCGCGCGTTGGTGGTGTTGTTTGCTCTCGAGGAAAGTTCTCGGAAAGCTCCTCGTCGGAGGCGATCATTCACAAAGGCATTCCGTGCGCGCGTTGCGTGTGCGTGTACACATTTAATTCGCACGTAGCTGCCCTTTGCGAGCGCCTTGGCGTCCAATGCATCACGGCGATAAGCGTGACCGAGGCGCCTCTTTATTCTTCGTGGAGTCAAATTGGTATCTTGATAGCGCGGCAGCCCTTATAAATAAGGCCGGAGTGTTTGACTTGCGCTTTGCTGGTAGCACATGAATTGAAAAATTGTAGTCGCGTGACTTTTATTTGCCCCACTGTCGGTTTATATCCTTCCTTGGGCGCTGCTATCTGCGCTGATCTGGTGCCACCGATAAATGTGCCCGGGCGCTTCCGCAGCTTATTGCAGCTGAAACAATCGGGCGATTCATCTCAACGATTAAATTAATGTTCTTTTTTGTCCTTTCTCGGCTGATACCTCGAGGTTCTATTTTAGTGCTTTAGTACTTAATTAGTGTATCTATGGTCTGGCAATGATAAGCGGGCGCCTCTTAGAATGCGGCCGGGAGGGCGTTTTGTTTGCACATTCATCTGCCGGGGCTGCCGTTGGCAATCGACCAGAATTCTATTAATTGTTTCTAGGTTTTGCTGTTACCTGTGGTAATTCAGTGGGAGTTGGCGCGGTGGAAATGGGTAGGAATGGCAGCTTCCAAGAAGCGAGCAGTAAGAAGGTGGATGCGTTATTGGAGTAGTTAAAACAGTTGTCGGCGAATTTTATTGCACTGCTCCCTGAGAAACAGTGAGATTTTTAACTTTCAGGAGGACGACGCACCGCAGAGTAAAATAACTTTGCTTTTTATGTGGCTACAGTTTCTGACAGTGCTGTTAAACTCGAATTAACGATGACTGTTTTTGAGTTGGGAATGGAATCAGAGGGGAGTTAGAGTACAATTCTTTACAGGGTTAAATGGTCCATATTTATGCTTCTGCTGGATTAATTGACGTGAAGAAAATCCAAGTGGAATTTGTTGGGCAATTGAAAGTTTCCCAGTGAATTATGAAGCGACCACGACTGTCAACACCGCAAGTGTGTCGCAAGACCAAAGGTGTCAATAAAGTTGAGTTTGTACGACCCGCCAAGGTGTAATTCAAGACGGTTAATCATGTGGTCCTGGTCTGAGGTTAACCACAGCTCAATTTCAAACTATTATTTTATAATGTAAAGCGAGGACATTATTTCGAGATCTTCTGCATGCAGCTAGAGGTAAAACTTTTCATTTTCTCTTATTTAAAACTATCTATGTTTTTCATAAAAGAAATGAGAATCAAATTTCCAATTAGCACTAACAAGCTCTACACTTTCTTCGATAATCGTCGCATTAATTTCATCATGGGCAGCAGTCATTTGCCTGATGATTGTGTTTATTTACGTAGTGGCTTGTATTTATACTACAGACGGAGCATCATTCAAGCGGGATAAAATATGAATCCTGTTTATGGTGTATCTCATGATCATCTCTTGCGCATTTACGCGTTACATAACGCGAGTTAATGCCGCGCGGTTCTTTAATTCGATGTAATAGATAAGTTATTGGTAGTTTGCTGGACAGCCAGTCGGAGGAAGACACAATTGTATCAGGTTGTTATTTATTTGCGCATTACTGCGTCGCACAGAGAGATTAAATAAATAAATATCGGCATATAAGCAGCGGCTTCGTGTACGAACAAATTAATTCAAATTGTCGCTATAAATTATGATTTTATCGAAGGAGGAGTCGTTCATGTGAAGATTGGATCTTATGTCTTTGAATTTACGCAAATTAGATACATTTACAACATAATATATTTGATTGGGAAGATTTCTACAAAATAGATCCAATCAAAAAGAGAACTTGATGGACTAGACTTGGATAAATAGACCAAACTTACTTTAGTTAGCTCAATAATGAAAAATGTCGGATCAAAACAACTCTCAGTTCGACTAGATCTGCAGGGTGCGCAAAACGTAATTTGACCGGTCTATCTTCAAGATACCAACTTAATCATGTATTGTTGAATACATACAGATATTGAAATATCTGCAATCTAGTGTGACCTAAAAATGTTAATTTGCATGGGTAAAGTGCTCGAAGGTCAGTAGTGTCGGCACGCGAAATATTTATAAAGCTCGCGAGAACACAGCGAAATTAAGCCTTTGTTGGGCGGTGGATAATTTATGCGGCATAAATATTTTTTGCATACACGCATACTTTCAATGAGTGGTTTCCAAACTGGGTGAGATGCCTTACCGGGAGCGAAGAAGCCGTGCAAATATACAAATTTAAGAAATTTTCGCTGCATTAAATATAGATTACAAAAATGATCATATCAAGGGTACGCACCAACCCGCGGTTAATTTTCGAGTGAGACAGGGATACCCAAAGTTTGGACACCACTGTTCATCGATGAGTCCGTCTTGACGCGACAAGATGCTGGGGTGTTGAAGTATAATGATAATAACAATTATGAGTATTATGGTCAAAATAAATCTCTCTACAAAGACCTTAAATTATCTTTCCGACACTCAAGGTATCAACTATTCCGATTTTTTCATCAACATCCATCCATCCAGCTTATTGAAAAAAGCTTCACTTCTTATTTCATTCATACCCTAGGTAAATCACAGTCATTCTATCATTTAATCTGTTCATCTGCGTATATCTTGAAACGTAGTAAAGTTTTATAGCCACTACTGGATGCTTTCCACTAAGCAACTTGTGTGTTTTTCCTCGGTGAAGAAAGAGTCGAGACAATTTATCTCTCGGCAACAATTCGCTCCTTCATACACGTTTCGGAAGTTGCGGCCAAGTCGGTGTGATAAAATGCGCGCCGCGGCAGTAAACAAACACGATTATGTAACTCATGCTAACTTAATGCAACTTAACATAATTTTATGCTGCGAGTAGTGAACGTATCAAATATCAGTAGCCCAGCAGTGGAGCGTAAGGTGTTGCCACTAATAAATAAAACGCACAAAACCTACGTGATGCCGCAGCGAGCACAATACAGGTACAACATCATATTACATAAACTCTATAGATATGCTTATTGGGAAGAAATGGATGCGACGTTTATTTATGTCATTGCATTAGATTGCCTTCGAATGGATTTTATATATTTATTAATATTTCACATGAATCTTGAAGAATCAGAATCAGGAAAAATAGAAAGTTCAATCAGTTGTGCAAAAACAGTGATGGATTAAATAGACAAGTCACAAAACAAATATTATAACTACTTTTTAGTCAGTTAATATTATTGACGATTGTGATTCAACTATGTATACTCCCCTCATAGAAAGAAGTTAAAAATTACGTATTAATTTTTTGATTTGTGGGTTCATATTTTAAGCGGTATAACTATATTAGTGTGACTTTTCTATGAAGAAAGAATATTCTCGAAATATGGTGACAATCGAATGTGACGCAAATTTAGTTTCTCTCCAAATAAAAGTTTAAATAATAATTGAACAACACAATATATTCTAACTCTGTAAAAAGTCTAAATAACTAGATTTATTACCAAACAAGTTATCTTCTTTTAATAAATTAAAGTAATCTCTTATCTATTCGAAATATTTTGATGAAGATTGATGTTCAAAATTTCAACATTATCCTATGAACATTAAATTCACTTTCAATTAAAACACTGATAGAAGAATAAATCTTGATACTATTGACAATAACACATTGACAATAGCACTAAACCTGTTTAATTTGCTTCAACATGGTTCCAAGGACCTCTAAAATTCTCTCCCTATCAGCAATTACCTTAAAACACTTCTTTAAACATTAATGGAGCTTATGGAGATTAATGGAGATTGTAATTCTGAGTGAAAATGTCAAACTATTCTCAAACCATTGTGTAAAGACCAATTTGCATAGCAAATGAAATCCACACACGATTTCCACCTGCAGTCAAGACACCACGATTTCCTCTTACGGAAGAAAATATTCGCTAAATGCCGCGATAATTAACAGACGAGTAGCGAAACATGAGTGAAGATGATGATCACTTTACACTTTCCAAACTTCCTTGTTATGACTACGTGCTTCAATTTCAATCCCAGAGGCCTATAATATGTTGCTGTACATCGCTCAGTTAATTTCTGGTCGGTGGTAATAAATCATTAATAATACGATATCATGATTTGGCCTTCACGTGTTGTTACATTATTTGTAATTTAATATGCCATTAATATCTTCTTTACTTTTATTGGCATTGCACTGTTTCAGCGGATATTCTACAGTTTTGCTCTTAAGAGAGCTTGAAGGTGTTACAAAGACTGCAGTATTGAAATCAGGCAATGTTTATAATGTTCATTACGATATTTATTTTATATCGTTTTCTTCTCTGCAATATCATTCTAGATTTTATAATACAACTTTCCTGTAATTTTGGTTTAAATCTGTGATGTGAATCCGTTTTATTTCCTTAATTACTTGAGCAATGTAAACAGCAGATTTGAAATCACAGCATCCACCATTATCTTCGCACATTAAATAATTCAATATAAAGTTAATTTTTGACTAAAATTCACTCTTTAGAAACTTGTAATTTGTGGACAAAAGTAAATGTTTAAATACACTAACTTGCCTCTAATTATTATGATTTTTAAGTCGATATTCATTTTGTTCTAAATTTTATACTTTATCTAATTATGTGCTTCAGATTTTGTGCTATTTAATGCTATTTGCTTTCAAATTACGGCATGTTCTTTCATACCATAAGATTATTAAACCAGGAATTGGCAAAATCGACTTTTTGCAAAAAATTAATTTGAGAGTGAGAGTCAAAACATTTTGAGAAAGTCAGCAAACACGAAGCTCAAAACCAGAACTCAGATTTGTATCAAATTTACAGGTGGTATTCCAATATCGATAATAATTGTATCATACTGAAGAAGACAACATATTAACATAATTATTTATTAGATATTTATTGAAGAAAGATTGAAAATTTAAAGTAATTTCAGCCTTCTTTGTCTTTGTACCTTGGAAAATTGTAAAAGTATCCTCTGATATTTTGATAATGGTGCATTATGCATTTCCGAGTACAAGTGGTGTAGGTAGTTGTAGGTGTGTTGACTTTCGTGTTTCAACCAACCTGTCCCTTGAAACAATATAACAAACACGAGAAATTTATGTAATTCATTGTGCACCGCCGCCGCCGAGGACAGCTATTGTGTTGATTGGTAATATATGCCGAAAAGTGAGCGCGGATCGTGATCGAAAATAATAATTATATTTATATCTGGCAGACACATCAGACACATCGATATAAAACAATAAATATAAGCAAAATATGAAATCATCACGGCTTGAGAGAGTTCATTCTCACGAGACTTTTGATTATAATATTTAATATCAGTCAATTTAAGATGAATCGAAGGGAATAATGGCTTCTAGGTTAAACAATAAACTCTATAGTTTACTTTCTATCACGGAAATATATAAATTGCTAGCACTTTAAACAATTGAAATTACGGTTTGTATGACTCTAAATAGATAGTTTATTTGGAGACAAAGAAAGGCCTAATTTAACTGATAATTCAATGATTTATAAGTTCATATTTTATTTGGAATAAATATATTAGTGTCAATTTTTTGCGAAGCAAGAAAAATTGTAAAATGTTTGATATCTATTGAGTAAACTATCCTGAAAGTTTTGGGACAGCATTAGGATGTCAAGCAAATTTAGACTCTCCGAATAAAAGTTTGAACAATAATTGAACTAAATTTGTTACCAAATATGTTTTTAACTTATTTCAAGGAATCCAATAGCGAGCTCGGTATTTGTTTACGTCTATGAAGAGACTTTCAATTGATACCAGTTGACCAAATTTGCAATAAAAATAGAAGATTAAATGTTCTATAGGATACCTTTATCATAACCTGCCTCGAACTCGAACAAATTGCTAGCGCATTAATTACAATCTTCGACATTAGTAAAAACCTAATGAATATTTATCAGATTAATTGGCTATAAATCAATATAGTTTAATTTAATTAATGTCCAAGTGAACAGGACACGCCTGCCGGCCGCATTTCGCGTTCATTTGCGTGCAGGTGGGCAGCGACCGCCGTAATCCGGCGCAGATCAACTTCCACTCGACATCAGGTACTTTAAGGCGAATTGTGCGCCGATTTGCATTGATATGCAATGAAATCTAAGCACGGCGGCTGCGTCAGCGGTGGGGCGGCTTGATCGAAGGCGGCGTGCGTGCCGGCGGCGGGTCAGTTCAGTGTGCCGCCGCATATCGACCCCAGTGGAGGCACACGCTGCTGCCGCCTCCGCACGATCGCACGCCGCGCGACATCGGCAGCCGACCCAATGCGGCCACCGTGAGCGACAGTGCCACATGTACATTACCAGGTAAACAATTATTCTCATTATATTAGCGCCCAAAATAATCGCAACAATTCGAAATATTTCATCCGATTCGATAGACTGGTAGATAATAAATGGTGAGAATGTGATAAGAAGATAATAATAGTACTTTGGCGGCAAGCAACGACAGGCTGATAAGATTGTTTATTTACATCAGCGTCAAAAATTGCAGCGCTCGATTTTATCCGCATTTTTCTAGTCCTAATGACGACCGTTTAGATTAGCGCCACTCACATCCCGCACTTATCGTGGACGAATTTAACGTGAGAGAATTAAGGCTCATAGCAAACAATATGATGAACATGAGCTTGGTGTAAATTACGCTGAGTGTGCTGCATTTCCAATAAGTATAAATGTGACAAGTGTCTATTGCTGGCTGCAAATGGCACATTTTGCCTCCGGAAATGCTCATAATTCATCTAAATAAAATCAGCTTGTAGAGACATTTTTATATTGGCTCAGAGTGGTGATCATGGTTTCACGCTCATCGTTGCGTTTCGAAACATTTTAAAGCGCTAAACGAACAAATAAGTAACTTACGCGTGGCATTACATTAAAAGATCAAAGTCGGATAAAGAAGCAGTCCTACCAACCAACGACCAGGACAATAAATATTACACGTTGCACAGTATTCCAGTGTACGCATATTAAGTGCATATTTTTAACTGCATATGAATAAAATATACAGTGTGTAGCCGATATTCTCGACGAATACGGTGAAGATTTTTAAAGCACCAATTTTACGTGGATAATTCTCCTTTCAGCTTTATTTCTGACTTGACGGATTTTATCGAAACAATTGCCTAACTAATTCTATTTCTGCATGGATCATCCTGTATGTTCAAAGTGCACTTTCCTCCGATGGGAACGAGTACATGGGAAAAAGTACTGTTAACGCATTTACACTTCACACACTGCTTGCTATTGCACTGGGCGAGGCGACCGAAAGCTGACAAATAATGTTCATTTGTAACGAATCTATTTGGAACGGTCTACAGTGACATCGTCCAGCGACTTCCGAGAAAAATCATACCTTCGACGAGTTTCTCCTTGCTGCCGAGATGCTCAGGGCAAACTGGTGGCGTAAAAATGAAAACTATTAGCGCTTGAAAAAGCTCGCCGCGCTGCATGAGCAAGTACCTGGGAGGTATTTGTAGCACTCTGCATTTCACCAATAATAATTGTCAATACAGGTGAATTTCATGCTGATGTCTATCGGCGTATCTTCAATGCTTTTCAACGAATAGTTTCTACGTCTATGGCGACGCAATATTGATTTTAATATTCAACGCTGCGTGATGGTCTTCGTGCTTAATTAAGACATTAGTACGATCGTTACAATATTATGCTAAGAGATCCACACGTTACGCCTTAGATCGTGCTGGATAAAAACTGAAGTTGTCGCTTTTGCGCAATTTAACGAGCGGGCAATGAAACATTTAATTAAATTGTAGGAGAAGTGAAATTGCCTTTAATAAGCATATGGTGTTGTAGAACATTTCCAGATGTTTGATATCATATTCTATACGAGTCGAAGGTGTGGGAACAAAAATTAATTGTGAAATGTTTCAAGAAATTACAGCAAGAGAGAAGTATGATGATAAACTATTGTTTTATCTGCATTGTAATCGAGATAAGGTTTCTATAAAAGCCGACTCAGGTATAGGCAGAAATGTTATTTTCGTATTATTGCGAAGACTTTTTATATCTTTGTTGAAATTGTTACATCAATTATCACCATTGTAAAGTTGTATAACTAAACTAAAAGTGCAAATTCATAATCATGGTTGCTAGAACCTTTTAGATATACCTAGTAGAATTGTAATCAGAGTAAAAATTTTGTAGATTAGATGTTTACTCTATGACAATTTACGAAAATATCATTTGAATGCTAATCAAGTCCAATTGATCACATATTTGCCCCTTAGAGTTGGTACTCGTTTCTCCCAGGACTTGCCTGTCAAATCAAAAATACAAATTCATAGAAACGTTTAAATATAGCAAAGTTACAATCACTTTTAGAATGTTGTAGAATTTCTAGATTAGATGAAAATCACCATAATCATGTGGTAATTACCTTTGACTTGCTTTCGTCCTTATCAATTGCACATCATAATTTACTACACACTCCAAATCGCATTCCGATCAAACAATAACACAACCCGGCAGGCACATGATTGACATCATTTATGAATATCCTTCAATACTCCGATAGCGCTTTCAGGAATTGGCGCAAAGGTGTGTTTTGTTTTATTGATTTGCTCGCATACTTTCGTCTGTCACGCTATCATGTCTCGAATGAATCGGCTAGTAACCACTTGACCAAACAATTTCATCACTAAAGGAATGCATTACACCCAATGCAATACAATTATCATCCTCTTAGATGAAACTGGAACGTGATTATAAGATTAACATATTGGTATGTATTTTTAACGTGCACGATAATGTCAGTCGTGAATAACAAAACTATTACTTGATCAATTCGCTGAAATCTCACAAGATCATGATTCAAAACTTATTTGCCAATGGGATGCCATTGGAATTCACGTTCCGTTCGTGTATAATCCGAGCAAATTCCACACTTACTAAATCCTCTAAATTCTTTTGTAATCAATGAGAAATACCTGGCGCCTTAATATTTTGAACCAAAGATTGATGATTGATTGAATTTACGCTTGATTTTACGTTGATCTTTGTTATTCTATCCTGTCAAAACATCTCTTAATTTCGTGGTGATTTTGAATGGTTTATTCAGTTTAGAATTTTATAAAATCCTTGACATAATCTGGATAATTAAGTCCAAAACAACATATACTTGAACTATGATTATTTGATACAAATGCATGCAAACAATGAGATTTGTTTTAATTTCTGTTTCATGGCACTTGAACCGCGAGAATTCGCATTGTTTCAAACTCTATAATCGGCTGAATTAGTTAATTCAAAAACCATTCACAATACGACAACGGCTTGATTGGCAACGACTCTAAAGACTTTTTCCTAATACATTATTGCAATAAACAGCGATAAAAAGTAGTATGTTTAAGTTGGCAAGTCATAAGATTATGACTGTTGCACAATATGCGATTAAAACTATCGGAACATGAATCTGCGTTAAACATTTAGTATTCATAAACAGTTGCTATTATGTGAACACTAAATGTTGTGCCTCTATCAGGAGGGAACCGGAAAACTTTCTTCTCTCAAAATTTATTATTAATGAATTTAATACAGATGCCACATTGCGCGGCCCATCATCAATCACGAGCTACTTATTCCAAATACCTAATCGAAGTTGATATTTTATTGGATACTGATGGGCTTGAAAGAATGTCTGGAATGATCATCAGTTCTCCGGGCGTTGGGAGACACGAGGAAATGTGTGCGGCATGCAAGGCGATAAAATAGCAAATGCTACAGGAATCGACGTTTCAATTAATCGAATTGCAAGCAGATTGCGTTCGGGTGGCAATTTGCATTCCGTCCATTACGCACTCGACTTGGGCACTTTAAACCAGTCTGACATTCGTGCCACCACACCCGCTTGTGTTTCTCAAACAGTCGAGATTTACTTTAGAAAAGTTCTGACTAACTAGTGATGGCTCAGATAGGATCTTAGTGAAGCATCCAAGAGCCTCAATCTTCTTCTACGCTTTAGACTCTTGGATGTCGCACGGTGTTTGAGAAAGTCTGTTCTGCTGGAATCTTTGTTATCGATATTTACTCGTTGCACTGGGATAGCAATTACACTTGTAGACAAGACTAGACTACAAGGTGCTACTATTTTCAATTGAACGCTCGATTGTTCGATTCGCTCGCAATCAGATGAGATTTTTGTGTAAACAGCAGGAATGTGTATCAGCAGGTGTTGGAGTCTCAATAAGGAGCGATCTAATAGACTCGCACCGATTTGCGCTTCAGCACGAGTTGTTTTTCTTCGACGGCCTATTGGCTACCATTCGACATCGCAAAACGCATGTTCCCCGTGTTGTGTGGCTACTCATTGTCCAAGTGCGCACCGTCTCACAAGTACGCCTCATTGATGCTTAAAAATTGCGCTGTACTGTTGTGGCAAAGATGAAGTCAACGACCACATGCTATAATCTCACCTCTGCAAGTTTGCAAACTTCGCACAATGCTTAACTCCCTTCGTCCGCGACCTGGGAAACTTCGTATTGGCTAATAGTTTCTTTTCTTAAATGCTCGGCGAAAAGTTCGCCATTGATCATAACTTTTCCACGCCGATTTAAAAACTTGAGCCATATTTCTCGCCAGCAGCGAGTGCATCCTCGAAATTTATTTCCGTTATTTCCGCATCCGTTCGCAACAAATTTTCCCGCATAAAAGGCGCAAGCTGGAAAATAACAAGTAATTTCCTGCGTCTCTGCCTTCCGGCGGTAACCGCACGTCTGCTGAGCTCTCTACAAATCCGCGCTGATCTCCCCAATAATACGAAATCACTTCCCCCAGCGTTGGACGCAGCCAACTAGTCTCTAAGTCTATGCGGCATGTTTTTAAGCAGTCGATTTTGCGAGACGCCGGCGACATCGGCAAATATTGACATTTGCTTCTTGAGCTCGCCGTTATTTAGTAGGTCGATGCGCTCGGCCGATAACAATGCAACGTTTCTCGAGCGGCGGCAGCGAGTAGTTTATCTCAAGGTGTAATTTCCAGTTTAGATATCGAAAATGCGTGCGCAAAGACTTCATGAAACATGAATAAGCGCATGATTATGCGCAAACAATGCGGCGTTAAAGCATTGATTGAAACAATGTATGGAAAATGAGAGAGAGAGAAAGGAATAGAAAGGTCTATTATTTGTGGGGAAGGAGCTAAGCATATATTTGTTTTATTAAAGAGGTAACCGCATGCAGCTTCTTAATAAATACACATGTTCCGTGCGATCAAACTATTCGGCTTCCTCCCAGCATCCAGCCGTGGGGCGCTATTCATTGTAATTTGTATCAATTTAACACGATCATACTGCGGTCCCTGCGGCCTAGTGGCATGCGCATGATTTGAAATGAATTTCATTCAGTTGGGAAGGAACTGGATACATTTTTGTTGGTCTAAGTTAATCAGAATGATTTATGCAACTTGTTTAAACTACCGGTCTTCGGCCGAGACGATCTGCTCATCTCCGATCTTAATCTCTGCGTTCGTCATTTCTATTAGCTGCACGGCGAGATGATTTTCGTGGCCGGCGTTTTTATTGAATAAACATCAAGCCATGGTTTGTGTCCGACGCACTCTTGACGCTGATTCTTTGGGCATTTTGTCGTTTGATATGCATATGATGATTAGTCCGACGTAATGATATCGCCGCGCGCGCAATCAACGTACGTCGTTGCGTTCGGCATGCGCAACCTGTAATTAAACCGGCATTAAAAACATTATTACATGCCTTATTACACGGGCCTGGCATGCGAGCTGCACATATCGGAAACACATCACGTTGATCGATCAGATTCGAGAGATTCAGCGCTACGTGTTCGACATGCATAAAATTTACCAAACGCCGTTTAGCATCGCATTATGCCACGCGTTGATTTGCGAGGCTACTTCGTTCGAACTCTTCTATTGGGGGAGATTTAATGCAATGCAATGGATGCATAACTGCATTCACATCGGTAGCAAACGCGTCCAATAGACGTGTCACAATATAATCATGTCGCTGTCTGCTGAATGGATTGAATGGACATTGGATCGCATCCAACGTTGGAGTTAAAGCCAGACAAGCGTGATTTGATTATCATCACCAAGCCAATGATTGAGGCAAGCATCTGATTGAAGATTTAATTGTGACACTTCTGATGCGTTTATCCGTCGGCCTGCACTCTTTCGCGGTGCCTCTAATTTGATATTTCACGCATCCACGTCGAATTATGATGTTGTGTTTTTCGGCCCGTACGCACTTGAAGGCTACTTTGGATTGATGTTTTGAAAGTCCTTTTGTCGGTGGGGAAATAAATTACTCGCGCTTATGAAACCCGCCTTTTTTTTCTTCACATAAAGACCAACGATCGCTCTTTAGCCGCTCACCGTCGTCGCGCACCAATTTCTGGCTTGAGTAGCGCAGGCCGAGCTTTCAACTCGTCCGGGCCTCCCGCTCGAGGAAGCCGCAAACCGCGCCGAAAAGTGAATCACGTCCACGAGTGACGGCGCTAAACACGGCCGGGACACATCAAAGGATGCGTGTTGGTCATGTCCACCCACAAGAGCCAGCTCGTCCTCATCATCAGTCAGAGTGGTCACGAGCGAGCGCGCGCGCGCGCGCGCCTGGCTTGGCATCCGTCCGCGTACATCTATCTCATCTCTAACCAGCGAAGAACGAGAGTGACGCATTAGTACACTCTAATATTGTGCATTTGCCAGCGATAAGCAGCTCTTTTGTCAACTCTATGTCACTCGTCCAGCGCGCAATTAAATTTATCGGCGCGCTTCTTTCGGCTGAGGAAACAGTGCTGCTTTCAACATAGGCATTGGCAGCTTGTCAAAGAGGGCCGCACGCGCCGTTTCATAATTTACCAGATGAACAAAACGTGGCTGCTCGTCTCGCATTCTTGCTGCATGTCGGCCGTGTTTATAGACTGCGATTTGACGTCGCCATTAGAAGCGCGCGCGCGCCAAGGAAGACGATAAGGCCCATGATGTCAATCATAGCGCTCAGAGGCAGGTCCAGCACAGACGGCGGAATTGCAAACAACTTGGCATGTGCACAACACTTCCAGCGAGTCAATGATTCAATGAGTAGCGCGATTATAGGAATTATACTTGTTGTTACTAGAATCTCATTCAGATGAATGACCAAACAGAATGTCTCCAATCCATTTTCAAATCAATGAACCCAAGACACAATCTTCTCACAATCACAATCTTTAAATTAATTATTAAATTATTTTAGTGAACAAACCAAATTACTATTGAAAAACCCATATTGTACATTCATATCTATATGCAGATTTGAAGTACATTAGGCTGAATAAACACGCCATTTCGACATGCCGCTAACGGACATCTCCAGCCCAGCCCAGCGACTTCACAACGAGCTGAGCAAATAACGCGCGTTGCTTCATACATGCACACACGTTGCGCTTCGGACACGTGCAATTAGTCGGACGCGGACATCGTGATGTCGATACCTGTGTCAATCCGCCACACGTCCAAATGATTTTCAAGTGGCCAGCCGGTCACCTGTCAGCGCCATATGGGCTCTCTAAAGCAACACTCGAAATCAGTTAATCCCACTGATTGTGGCGTTGCCGTGTGTTAATTCAACCCTCCCCATGGCTCAATCAGCAGACGCACGATGGTTTCATTCATGATCCCTGGGGTTGATTACGCCTTGCGGCTAAAAAAAACCTCTTGCCGGTGATTACGCGCTAACATTCGAGAGTGTATTATAAAATTTAATTGGGAAAAGGGTTGCGGGGGTTATATCGATACATTCCTTACAAACGCCGACATTGATCCTCACCGGGAGGGTGGTCTGGATGTAATGCGTGCCCGCTACGCAACGAGTAGCAGCGTTGATGAAAGATATTCTAATTTGGATTATAATCATACGTCTTTACCTCAAGGTATCAGATGCTATCTGAAGATCGTAAGCATCTAAATTAATTCAAATAATCGAAATTGACTTGGGATAAAACTCAATCAGAGCATCGGTGAGTTGCGTTTATGGTTCAACACCCATGGGATCAAGTCTAAGAATTATGGGACAGGTTGCATTACCTGCTGCTTAACAGTTGAAAACTATCTGTTTGCGTAACGTTTTAGCGCATGCGGCGATCCATTTGTGTTCTCGGCATGCCAACGAGGTTTACCATGTTGTCCCATGGTCTCACCGTCTATTAATTACATGCCCAAATAGGTAGGGCTCCGAAACAGCTACAAGTTAGCATTTAAGTAGAACACAATGACATTTCTATGAGGAGTTGCATTACCACCTAGGTCAACTCCACTACAAATGCTTATTAAGCCATCCCTGTAATAGTAGTTACTCTTCGGTCAAGTCATCAAGTTTCTTGCTGGCATTTAGAAAGCGATACCGCTCGTATTGCGCAAGTTCTTTTGGCACCCTCACGTCATGTGTGGTTACATGATGAACTGATCTTCACGGCCCATAACTCTCGCGCGCTTTGGCGAAAATGCGAAATCACAACACCCGAGATAGCGTAATTAAATTCTGCCACTCATGCGGTGCAGAAATGGCGGTGAGAATTTAATGCAACTCGTGACTTACCATCATCGGCGAGGTAGAATTTCGGTCAGCTCTCACACCAGTATCTGTAGTACTTGATGTCTGGTTATAATTATTTTATTTACAGTCGACAGCAGTACGCCGTGGATAATTCATGAATAGATTTTGTTTGGACTTGTGTCGCAGATCCCTGAACGTGCCAGCGAGTGGAAATTGTACCAGGGTACATTGTTTATTTAGCAATTATGATGTGCTTCCTAGAATTTTATTACGAGAAAAGGTAGTACAACATACAGTGTGCATGAGTCAACATTCAGGTGTGCTTGGTATACTCTATGGGCGAGTTGTTAGTTACCAGCAGTTGCTAGGAGATAGAAGGAAAGTAGTTGAGATGAAAATTGAAGTCTTCGTTGCAATGTACTTTCAGCCACTTGTTGTTGACACTACGCATTCCACAACAACTCTTCTTGCGCGTGGTGTCGTCATTTAGAAATATTAAAAATTATGATTGGAAATGCGGTCGCTCCAGCATTGTATCGTCTGCAATAGCGGCGCGGCGGTGTTCCTGCACTGTTCCTGCTCATGGCGCCGAAATTAACGGCTGAGACGCCTTAAACAAAACGTAAAACTTCGACTCATGCTCATTACACCGACGCGATGCTCGCACACGGTGCATCCGTCGTGCCCACTTAGGAATCACAATGCACGGCGTCAGTGCGTTACCGATGTTCGTCTCCAGGAAAAATGCATTTATTGTGTTGGCTGGCGACAGCCAGCTTCATAGCAATGCCGATGAGCATGTGTACTAAGTAAGGTGTGCGCACTCGTTATCTAATCGGTAATCTGTAGAAAATCGTTTTGATAAAAAACGCGCAGGTTTCATCTCATCGGAGGTGACGTACCTCCTGAATGTACCTGTTGTTTCTACTTATTTTATCTGCGCATTGGTATTACATCACTACACAGGAAGTGCCTAGGAATCCAACAAATGTACTTTGGCTGCATTCAAATTCAGTCAAGCATGGTTTGTCCTGGTGGTCCATCAAATTGTATGACACCTGTATTGATGGTGTGACAACCTTTTCCGATTAGTGCCGAAATACAGGAAGGTAGCAAACGTTTATGACGCGTCATAAAGTTCACACCCCATAAAACCATTCCAGTCATTTCTGTGTAAATCTGGCCAAGAGGATTAACTTTATTGCCTTGTGGTGTCTTTCTATTTATTTTACGCCTCCATTTTTACTAGAAAGTAAACACTTTTAATTCATACCGTCAGTGGCATTGACGTGAAATCAATTTGGTCAAAACCCGATTTATGCCTGCCGGAAGACAAATTTGAGAAAAGTTTCATTTATGAGCGGAATCAATTACGAATCGAAATTTAAAGTTCTAAATTATGAGATTATTGGCGGTAAAGTAGCGTGTTGATAAATGGCATTGGCGCGCCGGATAATAGCGAGTCGATACCGCATGATAAATCATCGTCGGTTTGCCGGTCGCGTCTGATTAATGAGATGTATCAATTTAAAGAGCAGTCTCGCGGCACTCGCCCAAGCATTCAAAGCACAAACAGTCATACGATTATTATTGGGGAATAACGAACGCACTGCATGCGGTGGCGAAAGTCTTTAAAGTGGCGGTGGTGCCTGCGAGCAATCGTTTAATTAAAGCAATTCGTATTGTCTTCTTGTTCTTATATCTAACATCAATTGCATCGGGGCTTCCTCTTGAGACTTGTTTAATGAAATGTCATTATCAGACATTTATCGACTCTGCGCCAACTATCGCCAACGGGGAAACAATCAATCCATTTAAGCGCAACTATCCTGAGTGGGCTGTGGAGATATTATTAGCTGATGCAAATTTATTACGGGTATTAATTGCCTGGACGGGATATAATGAATTTAGTCAGGTGTCGTTCTTAATTAAATTTACATGCGTTGTTAAAATGGTCTTGAGTTCATTCGGAGAGGTGGAAGTAGTATCCCAAGTATCCTAGCCATTTCTGAAGGTTCTGGTTGCTAATTAAATCAAAATCAGGTCGTGTATAGCAAAATTAAGTTGTAAGGTGAAAAGTAAACAACAGGCCGTCACTCCGCGGGTTGTCTCCACGCGCATCACCCATCAAACGTCTTCTTCAAGGTGGTCCTCGATGAAGCCTATCTCGAGATTTATAGACTGGCGTTTTTATCGTCCTCGGCGCGCATCTCCAGCGAACTTTTTTCCTGGTATGCCGTTTATGTTTTTGCTCTATTGCCACCATCTCTCACTAGTAGGCGCCTTGCATGAATATTTGTAGCGTCGTCGGATCCTGATGAATGTTATAGCGTTTTTAACGCTTGTTCACTCTCGTAAACCCAAAAGAGTCGTGCGGAATTTTTACACACTCGCTGATTTATTGCGCAAATTTCGCGGCGTTGCTTATGGCACATACGAAATGTGGTCTCAAACAAATTAAACGACTACTTGTGTAAATCTGCCCTAGAAAAACAATGCGTCGGGGTAATGCCCTAGTCGACGCGTGTGTGTCACACGGCGTGCGCTCGTAAAACCTGAAAGGAGTTGATTGTGCCCAATGCGGCTGTATCTGGAATTCGTGTTTTATAGTCCGCCGCCGACGCGCACTGCACTCCTAATTGTTGACTTTGCAAACGTCATGAATTGACAGTTGACGCCTAAGAAAAATGGAGGAATGCGCGCGATTCAGCGCTGAACTTGCGGAAACTTTCAACTTCTTGAGCATCAACTGTAAAACCCATATTTGGCGCTTGTCTGCTTTCCGAATTGACCTTACTAGCAATTTCTCAAATATTTACTCGGAATGTTTATTCGCATGTGCGTTAAGTCATTATTGTATTGAGCTGCTTATTGTGATCGGCATTGTAAATGAAATGGTTTGATTGTTAGTCATCTACGATGCGTAATCTCCGCTGCGATTAAGTATGAAAAAGTACGCGTCGCAGGTGACGAGCCCTCTCCGAAAACGCTTCGATTATTATTTATCACCGCGTCGGCATGATGAGGGTGGTCGCATTGGATCTGCACGTACATTGGCGCATTGTATCCGGTAGCGTGCGATTCCGTGGTGTTCTAAATAGATGCATCAATTGCTTATTTATCAAACGCTTTTTTACGCGAAGAACATTCATGTATACAGTGTTCTACAACCTTAAAATGTGGATTATACTTTTATGTGATAGACAGAGAGGTAAGGCAAAAAAATATAGTGTATTCATTTTGAGGGAAACCTCACTACCTGTAACTAGTGTTAGAACACAAAAATAGTTTGGTAATATTTTTTGAGCATTTGGTACAGGGCAGTGTTGAGTGGAGAGATTATGGTAATAGAAGGTGAACATATGAATCTTTTTTAAAGGGTTATCACAGCGTAGGGTAACAATTAGAGGATCAGATACAATTTTAAGATTTTTGTCTAAACTTGTTTTGGCGCTGGTTTTAAAGAATCCACCAAAAATAGTAGTTTGGATCGTTGGTGCAAGTTCTGGGGGTCGTGAATCCTTGCCAAATTGGAAAAGTCCTTGGTTTTACTTCTGGGAGGTATTTCGTAGAGACGATTTTTAAGGGTAGGGTTACAATGATGGTATCTAAACTGTGCAAATTTAGACGTATCCAGATAGAGTAGTTGAGGACTTAGCAAATATTGTAATACCTTGGTGTTGGTTCTTCTTTGCGGTCTTGATATTTGTGGTCTAGGCAGTCAATGATCCCAATTACAGGATCATGATGATTTATGTAGTTCTGCTGCACTTTTTCCCCACTTGCATGGACGAATTTCTTGTGGGCCAGTGGTGGCGGGTCGAAAGCGCGTTTTGGACATCTCTACCTGGCAGTTCGGACAGTGGTGTCGGTTATCACCAAGGTGCTGCGTGCTCCTTGCCTAGGAGGATCCAGGCGATCGGTCGCACTCGGTCCGCGCGCACACACGCAACGCACCACAATCGGCGGCGCTCGCCCGGTAGACAACGCTTCGCTCTCGGGCCGCAGCGTAGTCGCCGTCGGCACACAGCAAACGAACGCACGAGAAGCGCGGTCCTCGCGTGCGCGCATTCGGAAAAACTTTCCCCAAGCGGATTATCATCCTCCTCCGGCCAGTGGTGCAGTGCTGCAGTAGTGCAAATAATTCAGTGGCGCAAGGATTACTTTAGGAGCCGCGAGCGTGCCGTCGGCGTAAATTGTTTTCACGCGTGGAAAAGTGCCTCGATGCGAAACTACGCGCAATTGGTGCGCGACGTCGCGATGCCCGCAATCCGAGCGGAGTGACACAACTTTATTGGACGCTGCGAGTCGTGTGCGATCTAAGGATTCTAGGATGATGTTGGGTGATGCTGGAAGCGGCACCACTCGCCCCTGACCTACTGGATGAAACCTAATGTATGGAAGAAGTGAGTAGTGCGCTTCAATCTTAATGGGAAAAAAGACAGCCAAGCGAATATGATGGGGTGATTTGATTCAACCCTTTTCATTCATGCACGCGTGTTTATCTCAATGATGTGTACACACATCTGGATCGGATCCAAGAGGGAAATTATTTTAAAATACAGTTTACAATATTGAACAAAAATGTATGGAGATATTAATGTGAAATTTCTGACGCATTGTCATTGGAAATAATTTTCCATTGTCGTCCACGTGACAATATTCCTTCGTTTGCTCACTGGCTTCGTGCATATTTCGCATGCGAATAATAAAAAATCACCCGCGAACATACTAGTAGCATTAGTGCGACTCGGCCTCAAGCATGCGAAACGGTTAGCGTTAAACTATCAGCTAATGCGGTAGGCGAATTGCAGATGAGCAGAGGAGACACCGCCGTCCGACGGCGCAGTCTGAGCGCGCGGTGTAAAGTTTGAGGACGTTCGCACCGCCGACAAACATAAACACGTCGCTGGGCGAATAATAAAATGCATTAATTAACAATAAATTAATTACGGAATTGTGCAAATATTTCGCTGACGCAGCCATCTCGCATAATAGCGGCGAGAATGATGAACACAAATATTCTCATGTGTTGCACCGTTGCCCGTATTATTACAGTTAGGTAATACGGATCTTTTTAGAGGGGTAGGAATTGTTGGGAAATCTGAAAGGAACTTGCATGTCTATGGTAGTATTTATTAAGTCCTAAACGATAGGCAATTTAATAATCACTCTTGGCAATTACGGTTACCGCAGACCGCAATAGTCGCAATAACATCACGCTCAATTACAACCTGCACTTACTTAACTTCCCATCGCGCATCGATGCCATCCCATGCGCCACTGTGAATGCGCAAACGCCGCCTCATGATATATATCACTATCCAGAAGGACGCAACACCCGAAAGTGCTTCCGGCGCTCGTCATTAACATGACTATAAACTACAAATCACATGCTATTATGTTTCGATGCCGCGATGAGCCGCTCCTTGCATTCGGGGCTCTTCCCGTCCCAGTCGAAACAAATGCGATTCTATTAAAATTCAAATTTGGAGCAATTAAAATTTTATCTTGAGGCTGCACTTTGCATCTCTTCACTGCTAGAAGGCTGAGGGGAATTTATTTCAACTCTGTGGGGAAATCATTTGGCATTTTCGAGAGTTCTTATGCAAACGAACTACACGAAAAACAAAAGTGTACAGCCGGATAGAATAGGGGGTGGGATTTACTTTCGCTTTCTGTTAATTTTCATTGGCATTCAGTTTAATTACGTCTGCAAATGGGAGCGTAGATACAGGAAAGTGTCAAATTTCGAAACCGCATGTACGCACTAAAAGCCAACAGTGATCCCTGATATCAGTAAGTGTCACCAATTCATCAATATTTGCTTGTTGCGCTGGTCAAAGCTGACTCATAGATTCAATTCAATCCACAACTCTAGGAATCAATCGAAACCTCGAGACTTTTTTAACTTGACACTTTGTAATTCATCGAAGCACGTGGTGGTTCGGACGGTATCGCTCATAAATATTCACAACGAACATTTTAATCGAATGCCAGCTCAAGCGCTGAGCTCCTCCGGGTGTTGATATCTAGGTGGAGGTTGAAGGAAGCTTGAATTCCTCTTAATTATTTATAGCGTCTTAAACAATGCGCCAAGTAACATTATTACTCACCTAGTCTGATAACACGTTTAATATTTCATTTCTTATCGCGGATATGCGAGGATATCGCTGCACGAGAGCGAGAGGTCGGATTTAAATGAGCGACGTTTATGACTCCTGTAAACGCGAATTAAACAATGTGCACCTCGTTGGAGCAATGTAAACGCGCGTCTTGTGTGTGCAAGTCGGCAAATGTTTTTCAAATTTTTTCGTCTTTCCCGCGTCGCGAAGCACTTTGCGCCGTTGTAGCTTAACACCTTCAGTGCACAGGTTTTGCATCTTTGCTTCTATGCGGCTGCTCACCGTGCAATGAATCATAAAACGTGTTCAAGTCGCGCGCACTCGTGAAATTGCGTTTTGATTAAACAATGCGCATTCCGCGTGCGATATGCTACATTCGCAAAGCTCGAAGAAGCTGCGCGCCAAACCAGACTGCCAAACGCACGCTAAATTTCTGCCACATGTAAAATGAACTCTGATTGAAATCGTCTTGCTGAAATCAATCAGACTTCTTTCGCCGATAACAAGCTTAGTTATGCAAATTAGCACAGGCGAGTTACTAAGTGAGTTACTTTACTTACTTTGGGCATGGCAATCGACGAGCATGTTTCCATCATATTAACGTTCGCTCCGCTCCGTCGGGGAAACATTTTTTGTTTGGCTTTCCTTGCTTCTCAGGGTTTTTTTTGCGCATACAACAGACAGAAGAGCTAGTTACTTGCGTCAACTTTTATTATCATTTTATTTTGCTTTTTGCGGGTGCGTTTCGCCACCAAACGTTTTGTAAACTAATTTATTCTTCTTCGGCGCAAGTAAGTTAGTACTCAAGTACAACGTGACCTTTTTAAGCAACGTGCCCGGCTCCAGTTTTAATTACATTCGTTTTTAACATACGGCCATGAATGAGCTCGAAGATGCTGTTCAACAAGAAGAGCAACACTTGCAAATGACCACAAAAAGAAATATCTTTTAGACAAGACAAGATACTATAATTTAATCTGTAATTATTGGAAGAAACAATTTTTGTTGACGTCATCTACCGTTGCATTTCTTGCGAGAATGGCATTATTATTGCAGCAATCAATCAACATTTCATTTTTAAAAGTCTAATTTGCTTTTCTGGAATGAACACATAATCATCTTCTCTATATGATGCACCTTGTTCTATTTTAATCTAGACAATAGTTTAGATGCTATTCATTGCTAAAGATATTATGCGCAAACAGGGTGAGACTGTTACCTGAATTTTTTTGACATAAAGAGCAGATAGATTGATAGAAATACTAAATATCTATTTATTGTGTTGCACAATGTTATTTATTGTTTATGCATGAAACATTTTTTTCCTATTTATTTCATTTTATTTACATACTTGTCTATTATATGCGCTGACAAATTGCAAATATTTATCACAACGTCTCTGAATGGAGAGTAAAAACCCGTACAACCCACGCAGTTTTTTGTCATCAGTATGATGGACAATAAATTCTTAAATCATCTCTAAAAATCATTATTTACAAATTGTCCACATTCGGAAAACAATCCGGTTTGGTGAATTCGGGAACTCCCGATGATGATATGCAAATAAAAACATAGATAAACTGGTCTATAATCAAGCTAAGAATGTAATGATATTATGAATAACTTATTTATTAATCACCATAAATGTTTGCTTAGCGTTGTTTAATTTATGCTAATGCTTACTTCATTGTTTGTATTTTGTCGGTAATTTTATTAATTCAAGCGAGACTTTCGCTGGATAGTAAAATACGAATTTTATGATGATATTAAAATGTTACCTAGAAATCTGTCACCTCGCCCTCTAACGGGCAATAGTATCGACGATTGGCAAACGTGTCTTTGCCTTAATTTATGTTTTTATTAATTCCAGGCTTGTTGCTCACTTGGCGGAACAATGCCTCCCAATATTTTATCGCGATTTTTACGCGTATAAATTTTCGACGCGCGCTATCGCTTTGTTGGCGCGCGCATGCAACATGAATGAGTTCTAATGAAAAGCCGTAACTCTCAATCACAAGTGAACGCGTCCTGCGCTTGGGAGCTTTTCGCCAGCAGGACGCATGCGTTCGGCGCACGTCGAACAAATCGTTGTTAGAAATGTCTTTATAAATATTTCAGTGCTCTTTCAGCCTTTATCTGATTGTTGAAAACATGAAAATACAATAAATTTCACCGCACTCCTTTGCGCTAGCCGTTTTTAATGGAGAAAAATTATTCTTCGATGAGAACATGACTTAAAACTTGCGCCCATAACTAATCGGCCCGCTTTGAGCCGCGCAGACCAACAAATTATTTATTTATACGAGCATATACAAACGCATGCAACGCATTGACAAACATTTATTTATTGCAGCGCTGAACGTAAACGGTCTCGGATGAACGTTTCTAATGCTTAATTTCATAGTGACCATACTTTTATCGTAGATGATTTACTAGGATATTGCAATAGATGTGCTTGGTTTCGGTCAAAATAGACGTAAATCAAGTGTATTAATCAAAAAGCTCATTTTACGCCACATTATTTTCGACAAACACAAGGAATCGATACTTCCAGCATACTCAATTGAATATTTGAATAGTTGATTATTCTGTAAATATTTTTCCAAACAGCGACTGGTCCGCACTCTGCTTGTGTCTCATTCACGCCCGAAAATCCTTTCATGTTATTATTTGTTGATGTTATTACAATTCTTTTATACGTTTAATGCGATTTGTTTTTCTGCTCCCTGTCGGCTTATGCCAATGGCTGACATCAATGGTCGGGCCGAAATGCAGTGTTTAATGCCTTGTGCAAGCAATTTGATCGTTGCTTGTTGTCAGCTGTGATGGGTTTGCATAGGACGGACCGGCCGGTAATGGAGCAACTCAGGCGGGTGGTTTTTATGCGTGAAACTGGCTTATAACACCTTTGTCCGAAGAAAGAATGCATTAGAAAAACTGACCACCCATCCAGAATCTAGTTTGACTCTTAGCATCATAACCAATATAAATCAAGCAAAGGCCGATAGTTTCAAGTTGTAATTGTAATTCAATTTGTCTATAGATAGTTATGTCTGTTTAACTTGATTTATACAACTGGCTTGAGTATTGAGGAACACTCTGTATGAGATTTGATTTCATTCCCCTGGTTCGGCATGATTACCTACAGTTTCGGTGCCGTGCGGTGTCGTCTTCCCCATTCTATTTGCATCTTTTTGTGCGACTGTTACCATTCTGTCCGAAACCGTACCGGGAATTTCACCTTTCTTCGGAGTCGCATTTGTCGGGGTTATTTATGAGGGGCATGTGCTCTAGTTGGAAGCTTACCTTCCGCGTACCTTTGCTCAATAGCTCCATTGGGGGTAACAATCCTAGAAAACTGGGCACGCTTTACACCAATTACGCAATGCTACAATAAATATCGTTGCCAAAAATTGACGTGTGACGCCCCGATGGCAATAAATCGATGAGCCATTGTGGGATCACCAGCCGACCGCCAAATGGAGGTTTTGTCCAAATGCGTGCCCGGTGAAATAAATATTTGGGAACGCGCCAAGCCATTGTCTGGCTAAAATGTTCTTGTGAGATACAAATAACAGCACCAATTGCGTGCAAAATGCAGGGGTTCAACATAATATTAAATATCTATTTAGATGCAATGGATGCCGGCAATTTGCATTGCAAGGCGCGGAATAAGACATTTTCGTTGCCGGCTGCATTCGTTTGCTTCTTGTCTGGTAGCCATTTCTCGACGAGTGCAAAACAGCGCACATTCATGGTGCGGTAATGAAGTTATGCGCAAACATATTCATTAACAAAAGGCATTAAAAACTAGTTATCGCCGTGAAACACGCTCGCGTTGGCTGCTAGAGATAATAAAGACGTTCGCTGGATGCCTCCACTTCATCCGCACTCGAAATGTTAAACTGTTAAAATGGACCATGGAGCGCAAATCGCAGCGTAAAGCGCATATCGCGAGAAACTCTGTGCGGTCCAAGTTAATTTACACTTTGAAGCTTCGGAGTGAAGAGACTAATTTTGCATCGCGGTCAATTTTGCATGCTGAAATCACGACATTCACCACCATAAGCCACCACTCTGAGATGATAATTACTTTTAAATAATACATTTTCAAAAGCAATTTAAAAATGTTCAATATCGTGGAACACAGTTCCAATTAATGTGAAACCCATTGAATCTTGCTGTTGCTGTCTCGCTAAATAAATCAAAATAATTGATTATTGTACGGACCAATTTTTCGAATTGTTATAGCAAATATAATCTAACTTTAATTTCTTATATTTCATTTTATAGCTTAGGGTTGTCGCTACATATTAGAAAAAGAATTAAATTGATAACTCTTCTGAACTACGAGTTATACTAATTTTAAATTAAACTCGTTTCTTATATCTTACAATTTGCCACTTTCCAATCACTCTGTATGAACCAGCTACAATTTTATTACAAAACAATAAACTCTTCTGACCGACTGAAGAATGCTATTTAAATGATATTTTTGGGATTGAAAGTTTAGTAGTAATTAAGGTCAAATCAAGTAGATCAGAATTGATTCCCTAACAAAAATTATTCCAGTTTATTTCTAATTTAATTTCTACATTTTAGAATTATCGTAAGAAACTAATTATATTAGCTATAAAATTGTCTTCCTGAGACTTATAGTTTAGTCGTTATTGAGATTGAGATCATCTCGTCAGAACGCTTTCCTACTGATTATTCAATCAATTCTAAGGTTGAAATAGCAAGCTGATAAAATTAGCTATAAAATACCATCTATATGATGTTGCTGGAATGTAAAGTTGAGTAATAATTAATTTTTCACCAGAACCCATTTTAATCCATTCTCAATTTATCTCTTATCTCTTATCGTTAATATTGTTAATATCATATTTTGAAAGCATCTAGCATGCGTAGGTGTTGTATGATCAGCTAGAGCCATGTGTCATTTTACACCTTCTTTTGCAAGTGAATCGCAGCGTGTTGAAAATCGGGAATGCGTTTGTTCCCAGCGTGCGCACCAACGAGAATATATTGCTCTCGCTGCGCTTGTGGGTCTCATTATAGCGTACGCAAGTCGTTCGCAAAACGCGCGCGTTTATTCAAGGTGCTCCTAGAATGGTAATAAAATGACGCCGAGGAACTCCTCGCAGCGAGAGGACTAACAAACTGCTGTTAATAGTCAACACTGCTCGGCGTGTCGCACTATATTATGCAACTTGTAAATATGTACTTCATACTAGTCCACATGCGTATTATCCTTCGATGGGACGAGTGGCTGCAGTGTGTTGAACGCTGAATCCTTGCAATGAGCGTCGTACTTAATCTTCTCATGCTTGGGAAGCTCACAACCATTAGTTATAGTTATACCAGCATGTTTTGCCTTGTTTCACGTCTCATTATAGACTCTTTTAGAAACAAATCCAATTTGTACTTCACTGTGCTGATATTATGCTTTTATTATTGGTATTTGTTGCTACAGACAGACAGACAGACACATGTGCGGTAATTCTTTATTAACCATTTGAAGCAGTGCTTTCCAAACTCTAGATGATTGCATCTTATTTCAAAATTGAATTAGGCTTGGTGGTTTGCTCTTTACGCAGTTATTTATTATTATTGTTTGATATTTATTAAACATTTCACGACTCCCTCCTTTTATAATGCTTCATACCTCCCTAGGGAGTCGTTCCTCCTAGTTTGGTAACTACTAGTTTCACCTTTATCCACACCTTTAATTTATTATTTACATAAACAGAAATTAATTTATTACTTTATGAAATTCACTGCGAATTTAATTTCATTTCGCATGTTTATTTCCCTGCCACACACGATGCTCCCTAATGGCAAGTGGCGATGAATGATTCGATTGCAGCCTCGATTGAAACACATAAATAGTTTTATTGGCTATCAAGCGCTTCTCGTTGAGTTTACTGCCCAAATTATAACGCGATTTGATGCGTACTGATAACTTACTACGCTTACACCAATCACCTTTCATGCATTTTATTCCGCATCAGCCAACCGTGATACCCACAGATTTACGCCCAATAAACTCAACATTTATGCGCAACAAAAGCCTACAATTAGGCAATGAATAATACATTGTTTAGTCTTGACTTTTATAGTAGCTGATTATGATTTTGCATATAATTTCATTTTAATTGATACCAATTAGCGACTACTGCATTTTTCCAACTTATGTAAGTAACTTGTAGTTGGCTACCAGAACACTTGGTTGCCTTAATTTCACCCAGTTTGTGCTTAAACCCTGCTCAAAATGCAAAAAAGTCGCTAATTTTATAATTTAACGACGCATGGTTTAACTTCTTGTTTGGGTTTTGCCGACGACATAAAATTGGTAAACTGCTTTCGTATGCCGGAACGAATTTTCAGCATATTTTCATGCTCTTAACTTTACACATAATGGAATCATAAAGGTATCACATTACGAGCACATGCATTAATCAATTATGTTTCAGGGTGATTAATTCTGCACGTAAATGCTTTGAGGCGCGTGTTTAGCGAGGTCATCATCATAGCAAAAGTTGCATTTCTTTGACATGCTACTAAGTTATTGATTTGGGCTGAAATTTTTTGGAATGAATGTGCGGAATTTTACGCGCTTTCAAGTGTCTCCGAGTCGTTTCAATCTGGGTTCTCGATGATTCATGTTCATTTCCGACTTCTTGACTCAATTCTTGATTTAAATTTAACATCTATAAATACAAGGTGTATCGGAATATGATATGGATGATATACAGTCGAGAAATGTTGGGCAGCATTGGGAATTGTTCAATGACACTTGGTTTAAGCATCAAATCTGTTCTTCAACTCTATTAGAACAACTAAAGCGCGGTTGTTGTTGTTGTTGGATAATGTGCGTCGCAGAGAGTATGAGTTGTCACGACGCACGCAAAACTATCTCAAGTGTGGGACGCTTAGTATCCAAAGCTCATCCTTCAAATAATGTCGCCAGCTTTCAGTTCGGCTTGTTAGGTTCGGCTTAAATTATTGTGCTGTTATTTTGTTTGAAATATCTAATGTGTGCCGCACATGTCGATCCAAACGTAAGTCATCAAACAAAGCAAATAGGAAACGGCAAATAGCACGATGACACAATTGCGCTTACAGGTCGTAAATGCGCGCGGTCTTATCATCATATTGTACACACACGCAGCGAATTCTTCAAATGCCCGAATGGGATTCACAACGTGTTGACTTTTTACAACCGCCAAATATTTATGACACCTTCACGTCTAGGAATGTCAAGATATTCGCAAACGTTCCCTGAATGACTTGAAGCTAATTGTTTTCATTTTTGTTGCAGGATTTCATCAGTTATTATAATTCTAATAATGGTAAGTCGTTCATTTACTATGCATTTCTATGAATTGCAAATTACTTTTTATTAAATTATAATCGGATCATGTCGCCTTGTCTTGCTCATTAAAACAATTTGCATATATGTAAATTTGTTAGGCTGCTTGATGCAAATTGAAATCATTGTAAATGACCTAATTATGTTTCATTAGCATCGTTACTTAGATTTTTTTATTAAGTCATACTTGATGTTTGTTGATTCTTTATTTGTTTTCGACCCAGTGAGATAGTCAATACAAGGAGATCTTGAAGATATATTGTAGTTTTATAAATAACAATATGGCGATATTTAATTTGGTCATCAATCTGTTAAATAATTTTAGTTGTCTCATGATTTTTTTCACTCTGCAAGTATCACTCAACTCACAAAGTTTTCCTATGTTAGTTAATTCCCTTCTGACTTAGGTATTAACTTGTGTACATTGCCTGTACAAACACGTGATAATCTCGTTTATAAAAGTAATAAATTCCTGCGTAGTATCGCAGTTAAAGTAGAGACAATTTCTAGAGATGTCCTTTTTAGATGTACATGTAATTTGTTGTTTTCTCTGCAGATGGTTCGAAATATCCATGCCATTACTGATTCCTGCAAAAACAATATAGAAGGCAAGACATTTCAGTTGATGAACAGACATGTTTGGCTCACAGTGAATCAAACCGGCAAGCCACATCCCGAATTCGGCCAGGAATGGAAATGTATGTTGACTGACTACCTCCATAAAGGCTAGGATCTTTAGTTAACCTTGTTGTTTGTTTCTGGTTGAATAGATATATTGTGTAGTCTACAACCCAAAGGAGGTATGGAGTACTACCTATTTGATCTGAGAAGTAAACGATTTGTCTGCCCTGGTATGCGTAAGAAGGGTCACATATTTCCCGGGCGAGCAGTTGCACTGGTAAGATCACTCTCACTTGGAACCAATGGCAAAGTGTTGCAAATTTCTGCTTGTTTTTCTGTAGCGAGAGCCGTTGTCGAGGTGTAGGTTAACCGAGCGCATCAAAGGCGGTTACACGCGGCTCTACGGCAATAACAATACTACCGAGATCATCTCCTACAAGCAGGGGAAGAGAAAGAACAACCTGGCGATGCTCGAAGGCATCCTGAAGCATTACGAACGCTACGAGTATTGCAAGGAGGGCCTGGAGAAGTACTGCGCCTCCATCAGCAGGCGTAATGTGCGGGAGAAGAAGCACTTGCGGGCGTTCAAGGACAAGTTCTGCGATACGAGCTGTTGGAAATAGGGGAGCGGTTTGGGTGCTCCGGCGTGTTTATCAGTATTTGTTTCGAGGAGTGAGTGCGAAGTGATGCGGACGTTTCAAAATGCAACCAAATTCGAACCGCGCAGACTGAGTCGCCGGTGGCGCCGACCAGAAGAGGAACTTATTTTCAGCCCCTATGGGGCAGCAGGTCCTGCGGCGCCTTCGCTCGCTCACAGCCGAAATACGTATTTATATGTTGACAAGATGGAGGCGATGAATTTACACATTGAATACGATGATCACATTTTGTATATTATATTACTTTATTATTTATTCTTTTTTATAAAATAACGTTGCAAAACTATACTTGACGATGGAGCTAGGCGGAAGACATCTACTTACTGGTGCATTTCCGATAAATGCAAACGTACCCCATCTAGACACACACACAAACACACACACACAGTATACATTTAAATATAATTTTTGTACATATAAATATAAAATCAACTATTCGAAGTAAGTTCTAGCGAGCTGAAACAATGCAGAATACAAAGTAAACTTGATTGTCAGTATGCTAATCTCATATAAATTATTTGTTAACTAGTGTGCAAGCGCAAGCGCGCTTTTGCGAATAGGACGACGGAGTATGTAAAGACGTAAAGATTTGACCGATACAAAGCTAATATTATGTATTATGTAAGATCTGTGCCATTTGTAAACATTCCAAAATACGAAATATCCTTAAAAAAGAATTGGAAAAAATGAAATCGATAAAAACGAAAACACCGTGTTTTGTTTCTATCATCACATAGGATATCCTTGAAGCATACTTGGAGTGGTAAGTGCTCTCTGTTAATTTAACCTTTCGAGAAAAGCAACCAGTATTTGACAATTCCAATGAAAATATTTTGAAAGTTTTCTACGACCTCGCAGCATCACAGCATTCGCTAACTAGCCGTGTAAACAATCATTGAAAACATGGAATTGATTAGTATTTGAGCATGAGGAATGTCGAACTGATGGACATCACGCTTCATCACCGGCATTATCGCAATAGCGTGATTATTAATTACCTTGTCAATTATGCAACATCGCACTCTAATAGACGCTAAGCAACACTAATCCATAATAATGCTTCTAATTGATGTAATCATCTCTTTGAAGCATTCGCAAACATTGACCGTTTGTCTGCCATTTCTATTTTTGATACTGCGGCAAGAAGTTGCAGGACGAAACGAATTAAATCGTTACGAATGTAATATTTATTGTGGTCAGCCGGTGCGACGCATGGTCAAATAAGTTATTGCGTTCGCCGCGTGTGCTACTAATAAATAACGAGAAAGGTGAGCAGCGCGCAAATATTGTCGTAGAAAGGTATGAAGTGAAAGAAGAGGGCATGCTTGAGTTGGGAATTTATATTTAATAATATTCATAAAGTATTGTGGAAGGTAGGCGTAATTGTGACTAATTGGGATGCGCATTAACTGAGCGTATAATCTGCATCTTGTGGTGAAAGATGTACGACACTAATTTGACCTGGATTTTGTCATTTGGTAAGGATTTGTTGAGATAGTGGATTTAGTTGAGTTTAACTAAGATACGTAATAGCTTAAAGGGTTATTACTGTTTCTGTTGAAATAATGGATCCAGATCCAGATGTGATTGAACCAGATTTACTTCAACTTTTTCATTCTCTACTTTTTCCACAAAACTACAATATGCTATGTCGGTTTACTATATTAATATTGAAGAAAATTATTATATTAATTTATTGTGTCGGTTTTTTATATATAAAAAACGCAGAAAATTTATGAGATAGCTTTAGAATTGACTTAAACATCAAACGTAGTATTGCAATAAAATGATTACATCATTTTACGAGAAAATTCCACATAAAATATCCGTACATCATCATTCAGTGTAATCAAGCGAGCTAAATAAATTTCTATAGTTTCCTTTAATTTCTGGTAATACTTCAATGACTAGTAAGCCTTTTTCTTCTTATCACTATGTTAAAACATTGTATTATTAGCAATGACACTAACCCAAATGCAGTATAATTTATTATTCATTGTTTAAATACTCTGCGATAAAACAGTAAGCGTTTAGTCACCGCATTTAAACTGTGATTTGGGAATTACTGCTTACTTATAAATTGATAGACAGTTGTCTTCATCATTGGTGAAATCCGCTAAATGAAATTCCATTTGCTTTGAAACAAGAAAGATATCATTGGTGCGATGCAAAGTATGAGATAACAGACATGAATAGTGTTGCCAACGACTGCGCCGAACGCAGATCATTTTCACATTTCACACACTTTGTGCTTGGATAACATCAGAGGACCTTACTAAGGTAGGCATTAAAATTATTTTAAAGATGCAGATGATAAAGTGACTTAAAGACCGATTTAATAAAGTATTAAGAATATTTAAAATTTTTGTTTTCTGATCTTTTTCCGAATACACATGCTCACCTTGTCAATCGTAATAATCCTTTAATTCACTGTTGATTATCGGAATTTATGTGTTTGCTAAATGCCCACGCGTGAAATCAGGACCGTGAGCGGAGAGGACGTGCGTGAATGAAGGCAATAAACGGATCAAACATCAATCCATCACCCGCGATGGATTGGGCGTCTACTGTGAGCTTTGAAACGCTTTTCGGGCGTGAATTTTCCGGGCGATCTGTGTCGAGTTGTTAACTGCCACCCGGCACGCGAACTAAATTAAACACCCACTTTATATTCCAAACATGGCTATTAATTGGGGAATGTTGCAAAGGTCTATCTATAGATAGGACACGTTGTAGGTCAAAGTTAAAATCATAGTACTGTTAATAAGAAAGTTCTAACCAAACCTAATTACTACTATAACTAAAAGTTAGCTGAAGGAATTGAAAAAAAAAATTGCTTCAGGCGGTGCAGAAGCGGTAAAAGAAGTAAAAATTGATTTTTTTCTATTAGGTGGCTTCTTATTGTCCCAGAAAGGTTTAAAGGAATAATTCATTTATATCTGCGCAAAAAAAAAAGTTATCACTTTGAAAATAATACATGAACGGGTATATAGTGGCGCTGGCAGAGCTTTAAATGGACTGTTTTGATTTTTATTCAGGCGGTATAATTTCTGCGCAACTATCTGCTGTGCTTTATTTATGTACGTGATGATACGACATGAATAGCGCATTTAGGCATCATTTGTTGGCGCATAATCATCGCCGATAGCGCTCCAATAAACTCCTGTTCGCGTTCGCGCCCCACGAGAGCCACCGTTATCCATCCGTTTAAGGCGCTCGCAGCGCCGTAGGAAGCGTTAAATTACGCACAAAATGCAACTGGCTTTTCGAGCATGCGGCGGTAATCGTTTAAAAAGTTTACGAAACGAGCGCTCAAGCGCCTATCGATTTACATACGCACTTAGCATCGGCGCAGACTCATCAATCAACTTTCTAAACGTTTTTCCCGTTCGCTGCTGAACGCGCTAACGAATAAGAAGCGAAAAGATCGGAATTGCGCTCGATGCAGCAGCCGTGCGCCGACATTGTCTAATTAAATTGCATTCTTTCGTGTTTTAACGATTTACCATAAATTGGCCGTGAGACATACGCGAGTGTGTTAAGCGTTCAGCAACATTTCAATCGGACGAGGAGGCGTCGGCGACAAGTGGACAAGTTAATATGCTCGACGATGATGAGGATGCTGCGCATGTTTGCCTCACGCATTTTTGTCATTCCGCGCGGCGGCGAGCGCGATGATGAAATCGTAATTTATGCAAATCGAATTATCTACACCTTAATCATTAAGCAAATTATAATTAATAAACGATTCCTGCGACTAACGACTGTTTGCGTTCGCACATTTATTATCGAGCAGACACGACTTGCAGAGAAACAAAAACAATGCCTACGTGACTAAGGTGTTGAGTTGATACCTGCTTGTAACTCAATTGCACATTTTGTAAACGGAGCTAGATTTATTATTTTGTTGTCTGACAGTTTTATTAAATATTTTTATGTCTTCCGATCATCCGCAGACAAAATCGTTTCAGGTTTTAGTGATGGCATCGGATCGTATTTCACATTAGGACATTGTTTTATAACTTTGCCATAATTTTGCGCGCATAATTAATAATAAATATTACCCCGTTGCGCTTTCGTTTTGCCTCCTCGCAGGCATCCCGCAGATTTCGTACTCGCGTTTGCGAGATATTTACGAGCCAGCCGAGCGCATCAATTAAGCATTTTTATAACGAGGACTTTATTTGGAAATCGAGTTAATAAAACTGCATGCATCACAACGCCGAGAGGCGCTAAACTCGTGTAAACTGCGTGCGTGAAAAGCTCGACAAAAAGCACTCCAGACAACTGGGAGATTTATTAACTCTTTAACTTTTTATTTGTTTCGTTCGGCCGGTGATATTTAAGACTAGAGGTAGAGTTTAAAGCGTAGACCATATTATGCTTTATTAGGAAGCGCTAGAAATATTTTATTTTGATACAATGCTTGATTAAAACATGCGCACTGCTGTTTCCATAATCCAAAATAGGCGATAACAATAAATTATGTCACATTAGCGGTACACTCAAAATATGGAAATATTTTCAAGTATTCCGCACCTACATACCTTCATTAGACGTATAATAAATAATTCTCACTCTTGTAGCATACATTGTGGGAGAATGATGCAGCTCTGAATAATTTTATAAACTTCTCTCATTGGGACATAGGGAATGAGACGAAAATTGAAGAAATAATAATATCAAACCTAATGGTTTCTTCACTCAAGGTAGTAAAATTATAAACAAATTCAAATTCACAAATTAGGAATGTAAATTTCAATTGAAAATCATCTCAAGAACACACCAAGAAAAGTATTGCGCAACGCACGAATAGTAAAAGAACAACTTTTGTTTTTATTTGTGCCCACAAGAAAAATATTTGTCTTGTTGTATTTGACCGTTACATAACCAAAACATTGTCTCCTGTTCGTAATTGTTCAAATTCTCATAGTTTACAGCAACGATCATGAACTCGAGGTCTTGTTTACCTATGATCTCGAAGATCTTAAAAATCTTCAAATTTCGCGTGTGGGAGTCGCGCAGTAAAACAGTCCGGACGTGTATGAGATCGACACGTTTCGATAAGTTTAATAACTCTTACAAAACAAACCAACTACGTGTACCCACTGCTACTACATTGACCGAAAAGTTTGTCCATTTCCAAAAGCTATAATTACGTTGATACTATAATTTACTTTGCAGATTGCTAAATAATTTTTAATTATACTTATTAAACAATTACTGGGTATTAGTAATTTGGAAATATCGGTAATTATTGAAAAAGAATTTTGTTTCAAACGTTTTAGACCCATAAGGCACGACCTCACACAGATATTTGCGCCATTCGGGCCTGTTATTTGATTCGGCCGATAACCAATTATCTTAATTGAGTGGTCAATGGCAAACTATCCAACTGTGGACAATACATTCATCCGAGACGGATTGAACACTCCGCTTTCAGAGCATTAAATCATCGATATGCTCCTCAAATAATTCATTCAAGCAGATGAATTAAAAATGGAGAAAAACCAACCAGTCTAAATACTTCAATTAACTCATATTTATGAAAGCTCCCTGAAAGTTCAAGTTTGCCTCAAACAACTAACAAACTGAAATAGTTACGTTTTGAATATTATTTTATCTTTCTTTGTATTTGCTCACAAATTGTAATAAAGATAACCAAAGGTGAAACCTAACAGCAGATAAATAATGATGATTTCGAAACGTTTATCTCATCGCAGCGTAGTTTTCTATTCTTGTGGTAAAATAAGTGAAATTACGTTCGCATTCCACAAACTGTTCAAATGCGGAAATTTAAGTTTCCACGCCTCTTTCGAGTTAATTACCATCTGTTAATTTAGAGTGTCGAGACAACAGTGGCATGCACCGGTATTCGGATGTGTTGGCAGATATAAACAGATATGCTCAGTTTTCAATTATCTCCTCAGTTGTGTCGCTGAACTGAGATGAAAATAGCACACTAAATTCCGGCAACCTTTCCAATTGTGGTACCTCTCTGCACAGCAGCATTTTAACCAAGATGATATGGAAACTGAGTGAAATGCACCGAGGTAAATATCGATGCTCAGGTGCTGATAAAGAAAACAGTGTGGGTTGGAATCTTCGTGAGAACTTGCGCCTTGTCTGCGAGATCATTCAAGCTCGTCCAATTAGCGTTCAAATAAATTCATATCGCTTACGACAATTGTCATTACATGTAGTTATGTATTAACTAATATGGACATAGTTTATACAATGTTGTTTAGAATTTAAATGGACTTTCCAGACAATCGGAATTTATATTGCCTGCCAAGAAAGGAAATTGTACTAGATTTCGATTCCATTTTGATCAAATTCTTGTGTGTTGAGGACCACCCCAATAGATAAACGCCGTGGTGCTAAGCTGGCGGTAAACAAGCGGTCATGACTAATGGCTCATGATGACTGTAATAATCGTGTCATCATAGGTTTGCGTCGCGCCTTCAATACGCCAGATTAGGGAAGAGGTGCCTCAACCCTTTCATTGCGGTAATTGCATGACTGCACCGCGCATAGACACCTTATTCCGCCGCTGGAACTGATCTAATGATGGTGTAGAGCTTTTAGCGTCTTGTTAGCAATGTGAAGGCTACAATCATCAAGTTCAGCCAAGAGTTGAGTTACAAGCGTGAACAATGATCATAACGCTTTTAAAAATTAATTGAAATTCTGTGAATTAATTATTTTGCTGCGAAGGCGAAGGCAAATTATTTTATTAGTAAACTCAGCATATTTATTACTTGGTGTTAATTCCCATTTGAACAGAATGAATAATTTAAGTCACATCATTAAAGATTCGTATTCAGCCTCGTTTGGGTAATGTGAAATAGTTGATCAAACTTCTTTCCATTCCATTTACAATTTCCACGAATATCACAATTGTCCATTATGCTACAAAGTGTAAACGTCTCTCCTTCTTCTTATGACAAAATATTAATTTTGATAGCATCAAACGGCTTCTCAATCTTGTCGTTTATTTGTACCGCGCACAATGGCTCAAAGCTTAGAGCTTAAATTGATTGATGACGCGTCGCGCTGCATGTCGGCCATGCGACCACAAAAACCGACAACTTCTTTAACATCATCCTTAAAATTCATAGACTAACAAGTGCATAATTTATAATCACTACTTTATAAGGACCAGAAATGCGTAGATAACGATATAAAAACTGCTTTGACATGTTGAGATCAAATATCAATTAATTTTTTAGTTGACATAGCTGAGTAATAATACATAGCTGATTATATTCGTCCTAAAAGTTGGTAAACTTTTAGAAAACATTAAAAGTATTAATTGACTGTGTGTACTAATGAAAGTGTAACTTCTACAATCAAAATAAAACATTAATTAATTTTCACAATTCCATTTCAGTTTTAATCACTCTTACAACTAGTTTCTAACTCTGGTCAACCACTATGAACGTATGCACAGATAGCAAATAAATCAGTTAACAATGAAACTCGTGTTGGCTGAAATCGTAGCAAACCATTTCTGATTTGCATTATCAAGCTAGCTGTTATCATTGTTATAAATTTGTATGCGTGGTAACGTCATAAACTAGGTTTATTTCTAATACATACTAAATATAACCCACTTATTTCTTCAATGAAATTGTTCATTTGAGTAAGGTTTGCAAAATCACCCTGAAATACATCAATTAGAAAATTTCATTTGGTTGTCTCTTCAATTATACTCGTTGCAACTTAATTTAGTAAAAGAGTTTTTTTGTTCTTGTCCAACTTTAACGTCTTTTATTTCAAGTTTCATTTATTTGTTCAGCTTTGATGTGTCGGTTGAAGATGTTTCCATAAATTTTCAATCGAGCAATTCACTAAAGGGTTATTGATCTGTCCCAGTTGCATAAATATGTTAGTGTCTTCTTCAGCTTCCGCAAAGATAGCACAGTGGCGTAGCTTTCAGTGTGAACATAGGTGCATAGACTATCAAAAAGGGACGTTTGGATTGTGGTTGACGAACTCAATGAATTCGCTGACACATAATACTCGCGACAGATGAAAACAGACTAATGCGTAGTATTTGATTGTTATTTGGTTATTCATCACATACCTGATTCATTCAGGTATATGAGCGATCTAGTAAGACGGAGCTTCCGGGATGGTTCAACGTCTTGCATGTAAACAGACAACATGACAATCTGCAATACATAATACAAAAAATACTAACTCACATATTTTTTTCTTTGATAAGATCAAGACATGTTTATAACATTGTGATGTACTTCTGAACTCCAGCAGGTACATGGACACAAAGAGAAAACGTAACCGGAAATATCTGAAGGTAGAAGAATGTTAATTGATTTCAAGCTCGTTCACTAAATATGGTCATATCAAATTGAAGAATGGCACCCTTCAAATTTATGACCGTTTTTCAATACACCGAATTAAATGAAGCAAGGTGCAATAAAAACAAAACCGCCTTACAAATTCTCGAAATACACATTGCAACTGTTGTAAGACGAGAAATTGCTTCGCGTTGAATTTCACCATGCTCCATATTACCAACGCAATATATTAAATTAACGTATCGACGTATTAATATTCTATAGCCATAAATCTATTAAAATTTATCACAGAAATTTATGTTCTAATTATGCTAATTTTAGTCTTTTAATATGCTTATTAAGTGGAACATTAATACGCATTAAATTTAATGAAGAATTTGACGTCTTCATCATGTCAATTTGACAATTGTTCTTTCTATATTTCACGAAAGGTGCAGTGTTACATATTCATGAGTTTTGATGCGTTTAATGCGTTTTTATAGGCACACAGAGTAATTCTTATAAAAATTATTCATTTATTTTAAATTTTAATTGAATGTGTTGATAAATGACTCGAATGTAGACATAATAAAAATACTGAATAGGTAAATATTTTACTTATATATCTATAAATATATTTCTTATAAACAGTTAGGTTTACAATTATACAGAATAGTTTTGTGTAATTTTAAATTTATTCATTATAATTGAATTTAAATATATTTCTATATATTATTTCTTACGCTACTTATTATTTTATACTGCCGCTTGTTTATTTAATATATTGTTATTGATTTTTTTTAAACAAAAGACGGTTTCGAACTGTTTTCGATCGGTCGCTGTACCAGGAGCATAGTGGCGTGTAGGGAGCGTTCAAGAAATTTATTTACTTTTAGTGCACCTGTTGCCACCTGGTGGAATGTAGCCAAAATACAATCATATACTAAAAAGCTGGCTACTCAATTTTAGTTACTACTTCAAGCTTCTCTATTTTATCTTGCGTTCCTGATACACCAGCCGTTCGCGAACAGTTTGCGTCACGTCGTTTCAACGAAAAATTTCAACGAAATTCCTGTGTGTTCAACTTTTTTACTAAAAAAATTCTATCTCCAAAAAAACTAAATCCGTCAAGAAAATTGGAATAATAGCGTGGTATTAAGCAACTCATACTTAATCTAGTGAACATACTTTCATTTCATTCCAAATGTATATTTGTTTTGAATATGCGTCCAAATCAACGTCTGCACTTTTTCACAAATTCTCACTTTGAGAACTTATAACTTCGAAACTATTAAAGATAAACAAATCACGTTTTCACACATTTCTTCGGTATCAATTTACGAATTGTTATTGAAAACAGCTAAATGATCTAACAATAATTACGAAAGTTATGGGACAATATATCAAATTGCAACCAAAATTCGGCAAAACACTAAAATCGAAATTAAAACAAAAAAAAAAACGTTGCGCGCAGGAAAAATTTTGAAAAACCCGTTTTCTTAGAAAATTGTGATTAATCGAATGCAGTTAATGCCATCTTAATCGGAAATTTGCTGTTCCACAGTGATACCGAAGATATGAGTGGATGTACTTACACTAATTTAGTTTTACTACAGAACATCAAAAACTTAAAAAAAGAACATTATTAATAAAGCATATATTAAGCTCTGCAAATGTTGGCTATTAGTCCATCTAACATCTAGGATTAGAATTCTATTAACTGCCATTGAAATCACCTACCTAAAGTCTTCCAGTTGATTTTCATTATTTATTAAACTTGCTTTAGTGCTGATATACATCTGAAAGGTGCCGATTTACAGAATTTTCTACCGTTAATACTGCAAATTTTTGATTGAAATGACATTAACGGCACTCTCACTCACACGGCTTTGTCAAAATTTTGATTTTAGTGTTCGACTAAATGTTCGTTGCAGTTTAATATATTGCCACATAACTTACGTAATTATTATTAGAATTATTTAGCTGTATTTGATAACAATTTTTTAGATACTGAAGAGATACTGAAAGAATGTGTAAAAACGTAATTTGCTTATCCTTAATTGTTGTAAAGTTATGTTATTAAAGTTATTTGTGTGAAAAAAGTTTGTATGCATATTTTGAACAAATATATATTTGGAATTTAATGAAGGCAGCTCAATGCTAGACTACTTTTTTAATTATCTGATTTCATTTAGATTTTAAAACAAAAAAATGATACTTGATTCAATTTCATTTAGACGACTGCAATAGTTCGTATTCAAAGAAAGTCGAAAAAATAAAGTATTCGACTGACTTGGCGGCGCGAAGAATGACTCAAGTCAATTATTTTATTTGTTTACTTTGTCGACACAATACTATTCCTTCAAACTTATAACGTCTGTGTTATTAATCTCTTATAAACAATACTAACGCACAAAAATGTTGTTGAGTAGTTGCATCAATTTTTAAACTCAGTGCATTATACTATACAATTGCTCTCTTTTTTTTATTACTCTGTTTCAAGCTTCAGCCTATGACAAAACTTCCACTGATACTATGGCGGGTTTAATCTTAGGGAATTACATGTAATAGCAGACAGGTTGTTATTGTCTTAGGTATCGTTGGCTCACAGAAACGACATAAAAACAGAGAAACCCACAAAAAGGTTTCTGAGGATATTACTTCATCATAAGAGAGAGCAACAAAATATAACAACTTATTATATTATGTTAGAAATTCAGATTAGCTTAACAAAGCAATTAATATAAAGCATGAATGACTGAAACCATTAATCAATTAAGAATGGCTCTAATTAAGATTAATCCGTGTTTATTAGAAGTTTAAATTGTAGAAAGTAACACATAACAATTATTACAGTTTATTCGCAATGATGCAGTACTTCTCCAGGTTTATTGATTTTTTTAAATTTTGAATTTTTACATTACTAGCAAATCAGTACCTGTATTTATTTACTGGTAATGAGCGTACAAACGCTCTTATGTTAAACATTCAACTTTATTAACAGGCGCATTTGCCAATGTGCTTTTATTGAAAAATTGTATATTTATTGGTGAATAAATAATGAAAATTAGTCATAAAACTATTTATATTTATCGTATATAAATAAAATTCAATTTAATGTATCTTTAAATGTATCTCTTTCTCTGTTTTCAATCCTAGCAGCATCCATATATTACGTGCAGTAAAAAACAGCAGACTGATGCTTATATAAAAATACAATGCAAATACAGCTATATTATTCAAATAATAATGTTGATAAAAAGAAAGCCTTAGTTCTTTCAAATATTGTGCATCTTTATGTCTCAAAACAAACTTATCCACCAAACTGCATCTTAATATCTCTTATTCTGTATTTCTTCAAGAATAGCAGAATTAAAGTTTACTACAGTTAGACTATATCTTTCTAAGTTTAGCCTAAAACTTTTATTTACATTTTAATATTGATTAAAAAAGAATAAAACGACAACTGGTATATTGAAGATTAAAGCTTTCTCCATTTTATAATCAATGTCATGATTATAAATCAGCTGCTGGTACATCAACACTATTTAATTTCCAGAAGAATATAAAAGGTAACCCACTAAAAATATCAATTATAGCTTGTATAAATTTTTCGCCGAGATGTACACTTTTTAGATTTGAGCTCAAACTCACGTAAAATACATCTGTTGATCCACTATCCAGAAACTGCTTGGTATCAGTTGGTATAGCTTTTTCTGTTTTTTGTGCATACTAACTTAGCGAAACACAGTTCTTGGTGTAACTAGTTTCAACATTATAAATGCAGGATTATTAATAGCAAATAAATTTGTTTTAGTAGCTAGATTTTTAATTGGAGGCATGTCTTGTTCAAAATGTTTTCTTGCAAGTTTAGTCGCTCTGTGCATTGTATTTTTTCTATATAATAATGTAACAGAATACTTTCTGTAAATGTATAAACTCTTTCTACAAAATTGGTTGTTTTTTTATATTATTGAATGTTTGATGGGCACAAAAGAAAGCGATCTGTATTTCTCACTGGCATTGGGTTCGTTGAATATATCACGATTGTAGGACAACTAAAACGGTTCATTAAACCTAATAATGTCTCTACAAAAAAAAAAATCAAAATGTTTGGATGTATTAATGACTAGTTCGTGGTACTGTGGTACATTCACTTAAGTATCAAATATAGTCAGTATAATACTAGTCCGGATATTATCAAAAATCAATTTGAAATGTGATAAATCAGCCACAAAAACTTTAAGGCTTACCAAATTATGTATATTTTTATATATTGAATTGGTAGTAACTACAACTACTTTATGTCCTTGAAAAGTTAATTCTCTCCAGATTATTTGATAAAAAGCATGATGATTGAAGTATAGATATGATATCACAGCCAGAATGCGATGTCTATTAGATATTCCTAATAAATATGATAGACCACTCAACAAAAGAGGTTTTTAACATAAATGGAATATTGGGCACTCTCTAAAAAGACTAAATTCAATGCTTTAAAATGTGTTACTTTTAGGTTTTTTTTATTATTATTTTACAAGTAATTTATTACCTAAGTTGTATGCGCACGCAAATCATGTTACTTAAAATTATACTGCAAATATATTCCAATAACCAACAGCAAAATAATAAATGCCGTTATAGATAAAATACTGTTAAAATTTTTATTACTGCTGCGTTTGTCAGCATCTGTTTGAACAGATCAAAAATTATGATTACTATTGGAATTAACCCAATGCAAATATGTCTATGCAGTAATATTGATAAAATGGCATAATAAGTCCTTTTAAATGTTGACTACCTTTGTGTCTTACTACATACCCAGTCCACCAAACCGCATTATCCAATGGTTTCCTAGGGGGATCCTTATATTGAGCAGATAATTTGCGAATAGTATTTCTGTATGTTCTATTCTAAATTACTTCGATAATAGTTGATATATGGGTTGTTTCGGTTAAAGTAAAACAGTCTAAACTAATGCCAAGTTCTTTTTGCTGATCGATATAAGAATTAGAATATTGATAATTGAAGAAGGATATCATCACAGTAGGCACCTGAAAATATAGTGCTTCCTCTAAATATTGACTTCTTCCTTGTGTTATAAAAACTTTTACATTTGTAGGTCCTGAAATTATATTATTTAAAACAGAATTAATAAAATTATTTAGTAAGATATTTACTTAGGATATCATGTTGTGATACCCATTTTACAATCTTTACATTATCAGAAGTCACTACGATAGTACTATCAGTTTTCCACCAAATATAATAAGGAAATTGTTTAAATAATTTTAGAAATATATTTTTTACCTTTGAATCAACATTGAAATCTTTTGTTTGATCCTAAACTAAAATAAATGGCACCGGTCGTGGCATTATCTAAAAAGAATTTCAAGGTTTCTAGGTATTTCCTTAGCAACCCCAATATGCATTCCGCCAGCTAGTGATATTGTACTGGGTGTATAAGGTCTAATTATCTCATAAGTAGGATTTGAATCAACAAACAACATATCAATCTTCTTTATAAGTTCGTGTATTGTAGGCATTTCTTTCCTAAATTAGTTTCTTGGAAGTGCAGTATTTCTATTTATCATATCATTAATATAATAATTAATATAAAATCTATAGCATATGTTTTTAATTCTTTGGAAGATATAATTTTTGAGCACAGAAATTAAAGCAGGTGGATACAGTAGGTAGTGGTTACTGTTTCTCATCGATTCGTGAATCAATGAATCGACATCCATTGAAAATATTGTAATAACTGAGCAATTAAAATGATATACGTATGCATATGCATAGAATGATAAATGCTCTATGAAGACGAAGTCAAAGTGCTGAGATTTATCATTGTAGAGTTGATTGATTTCTGGTACATTCAACTGATACTCTGCCATTTTCAGAAAGGACTGCTGCATTTGATCACTCCACATTAATTTTAACGTACTTGTGTTTGTTAGTAAATTTTTCATATCTTGAAATATAGAGTAGCTTCCTGCAATGCTAATTTCTTTCAGATTTGGATGTGTTTCATTGGTTGGGTCTGTTGTAATAACGACTACTTCATGTCCACGATTGGCTAGTTCTCTCCGGAGTGGTTGGTGGATGATTGATGACTGTAAAACGGGAGAAGAATTACTGCAGGAGTTCTATCTGCAGAACTTTTTTATAGCACAAATAGTAAAATAACTAATGATGTTACTTTCAACATTGTTATTGGGCTTATTCTAATATATAATCGAGTGTATCACTAGGGAAAGTTTTGGTTTGATTTTATTTGCATTGATAAGAATATTTTTTATTATTTATGTTTCCACATAGTAAATTCCACATGCCTATGTGGAATTTTAACAATAATAAGAAAAAATATTCTTATCAATGCAAATAAAATCTAACTAAACTTTCAATGTCAATTGGTTGACAGTCAGATATTTACTTTTTTTTAAATTTTATTTGTTTTACTACTCTGTTTTTTAAGAAAACAAATATTTCAAAAACTCAGATAATGATCAGTTTGCAAATAAAGAGAACTAAACACAAAAGTAAATATGATCAACTTGAATCTCAATTGAGACAAAATAAAATGGATTCTATGCAAAAATAATTAGAAGCACAACAAAATGTTTTAAAAAAATGTAAGCAGGATAGTTCAGCATTGGTGAAATGAGGATGTTTTCACATTGCGAAATTAATTCCTTCATTTGAAAATGTATTTTGGCCGTTCTACTTATTGAAAATATATCAACTAATAAGTTTAATAAATTAAAAGAAACTTGTTCACATTTTGTGTATTTTTCGCTAAAACTTAATGAAAGGAACGATGTAACTAGCCCACCACCACCGCCCAATTGTTGATTTTTATCCACTTCCATGGAAGTACACGAGGTGAAGATATATTTTTGCAACTCTATGTTTTCAATATGTAAAATCTCAGATAGGAAAAATTTATAAATGTTTATTAATATATTTGCAAAATCGATATGAATCACCAAACATTTCAAAATTTTTTAAATGAAATTGATGCAGAATTTGAAGATATTATATATTTTTCTGGAGTAAGATGACTCAGTCGTGGTAAGGTTTCGAAAGGACTTTTTAATTTGATAGACAAGATTGAAATATTTTTAGATAGAAAAAGGAAATAAAAACAACAAACCGAGTTCTTCAAATGTTTTTATTGAGTTACTAAAAGTACTTGATGAAAATTTTTGCCATAGGTTCCAAGATTTTTATTCAAAAGAAATAGACATATTAATATTTCAAAATCTTTTAAAATTTGATTTTGTAAAAGCAACAGACAATTTACAACTAAAGTTAATTGATTTGCAATCTAACAACATATATAAAAATTATTTTGATGAAAATGATTCAATTATATTTTATTCAAATCTGCCAGAAAAGAAATTTACTAATTTAAGAAGCTCTGCAAAATCAATGATTTGTATTTTTTCTAGCATTTATTTTTGCAAACAAACATTTTCTAAAATGAATTTCATAAAATCAAAATATAAAACGAAGTTGACGAATGAGAATTTTTAAAATTTATTGAGAATTTTAGTATTTCAAGCACAATCAGACTTCAATAAATTATCCAACAATATTCAAAACCAAAAAGCATATTGAAAGATGTGACATATTTATTCATATGTAGTTGATTTTTTTGTATTTATATGTAAGAAATTGTATAATTAAAAAGTATTAATTTTTATATATTTATTTTTGATAATATATAAAATTTAACGTGCGGCCCGCATAAATAAAATATTTTCAAAATAACCCGCCGTTTCTATATCATATAAATTTCTATGAAGATATCTAATAATATAAGGGGATATGGAACTATTTGTCTATGCTAAGTATAGATTTGTTTTACTATATTATTATAATTATTTTTTCGACGCAACCACAACCAAAAGTTGGTATCTAAATAAAACATGTTTCTCATTGCTGGCATCATTGCTTTCGAATAAGTTAAGAGTGGCCACTTCGTTGATAAAGTCTTGTAGGTAATCACTGTGCAAATCTTCTGGAATGTTATCTACGAATGGATTAATGGCAATCATGGATTCTGTAAATGGTAATCAAAATTAATTGTTGTAATTAATTAATCTTATTTGTATGGTGATTTAAGCTTACTTCTAAATACCTCCAAATCTTGGTGAAGATACTTTCGCTCGACCACAGTACACAGATGAATTGAAAAACCGCAATCTGTCATAAGTTTCTCCAAATCCTCATCTGGTTGCTCAGAATGTTGATACGGACTGATGAACTTCTGAACGTTTTTCGTGTACTCCATCCACTTACTATTTGATGCCATATTTTCATAAATATTAAAAACTGGATGGGATGCTAAATAAGTTAAGAGCACATCACCTCCAGGTTTCAACATCTTGTAAAGATTTTCGAATAGTTGTCTCTGCTCTTGAATCCAGTGCAGAGCATAGAAGGAAAATATATGCTGGAAATTCTCTTTGAAAGCTTCTGGTATATTCTTGCTCTCGATATTCATCTGCTGGAAGCTGATACTGGGATGAACGCATTGAGATGCAGCGAAACGAACCATTTCCTCGCTGAGGTCGACGCCAACGAGTTGCTTGAATGTATTTGGGATGCGCGGTAACAAATGCTTCGTGGTGACATCGCCGCTGCCACAGCCAACATCAAGGATGGAGTCGTCTTCCCGGAAGGTGACCAACCGCAGGTAGTTCTCCAGCACAAAATCGGCGTCATTTTTCTGCGGCGAACTGTACTTGGCGTAGAGGATGGGTTTGTTCATCGTTGGCGCAGAACGTTGGGCTGACTTATTGATACTAGTCAGTACAGTGCTAAGCCCGCTTTTATACATTTTTTCTTGACAATTGGAATTCGTACTATAACCCGTGGGCACACACATATACACCTGTCATGAACGTGCACACGCACACCGCATATCAGTGTTGTTTATATGATGGGCTGGCGGTAGGAAGGGAGGTAGAGGTGTTTGGTTCGTCAAGCAAAAAAATGTTTTACATAGTTTAAATAAGCAAAATGGGTTTATTTTAAGCATAATCTGATAGAAGAAATAACACTTATGTAAATATTATCTATTTTCTATTTTAAATCTGGGATTATCAAGGATCATAGAGTAGAGGTTAGATCGCAAACAAGGAAATATCTTAGAAGTATTCGCATAAAATAGTTGTATCAAGTTTTATTAAGAACTTTTTAGCATGAATTATATGTGAACTATGCCTCACAACAACCTTTCTATTGAACTCAATTTAAATCAATTGTAGTTTCATGCAAAACCAGAACCTGGGAAATTTGTTGTTTCTAAGTATATATTTATTTTTCTTCTACGTTTGCAATTTTTTTTTTATTTAAGATTATACATTTCGGCATTTTATATACTGACCACTACAACATTTTTGAGCTTGTGTCCGCTGGGAGTCGTTTCAGCACGTTTTCAGGTCGGTCAACAAACTTCACCGAATTCCTCACAGCAGCATACGCGAGCCCCAAAACGAAGCATATGATTATGTTTTGTTTTCACGTTTACTCTCTGTGCACCCATAGAGCAAGAACCATTCTGCGATATTAGCGTAGAGAAGAAATAAGAGGAAGCCAATGAGGTCTGGTCATAATACAGCCGAAATGGAACTGATCTTTAATGTATCCAATATTCATTATAATTGGATCATTGTGTGGACATGTGGGAACATGCTCTTTTGTCATCATTTTCCGCTGTCTTCTTATTTTTATTTTTATCCCTGATTGTACTATTTTGTGTTGCTTGTATAATATTGCTTTGTTTTGCTTTTGTTCCTTGTTTGGTTGGTATCTAGTAATTTTTCTTTTTTTTTTTGTATTATATTATTATATATTCTTGTATCATCTTCTGTATTTATTTTTAATTACTTTAGTCTAGCTTCGTTTTTTTTTCTTTCATTGCCCTTCTGCATTCGTTATATTTACGGATTTTTCGGTACTATATAAATGATTCTTTATTATTTTTAAAATTCTATCTATTTGAGTGTAAAATCTGTTACTTGCTGAGCCAACTCACGATGTTATTTTGGTCACAAATTTATGTTAACAGAATTCTGGTCTGGAAATAAGAAATTTCTGCTTCGCTGTTATATTGCACAGTCATTATTGTTTGTATCAAGCTTAAGTCTTATGGGTGCTAACTGATCAATAATGTGGTTATCAGTAGGTAAAAAAAGCGATGTAAAGCTGATAAATCAATGTATTTCTTAAGAACATCCGCTCGGTAAAAATCAGTTGGTAAGAGTGATGCGTAAAAGCGAAAAGAGTGTGTTGATGTGTGTGTGTATTTGTTAGTGGAACAGCGTGCGTATGATTGCATAAAAAAAAATTGTGATTTTTAACTTGTTAACTGTTTGTGACCGCCCGATGTATTAGGAACTCAGAAAGTTGAGAGAAAGTTGAAGTGGAAAATTACATTTGAGTAGGTAGCCGCTTAGTGGGTGGTTGTAGTTTGATTTCATTCCACAAGGTGGAGATACATGTAGACAAATTAATAAATTGTCTGAATATCTCTTGATCATTCCTATGCTTCTAACATATCCATCAACCAGTACACCACGAAATACGACATATACGAGCAATTAATTAATTAATTGCAAATACATACACTAAACTTCATTCATAATTGCCTTTGTTAAGAAAAGAGACGATAGTAGTCAATAATAATTTAAAATGAACTACATTAATAAATGATAAAAAAATTACATCTAAAAATCAAAATAGTAAGAAGAAATGTATAAAAATGGACAAAATCTAACACTATTTAGCTTTTTCAATTGTTTAAACAATTAAATCTAGTATTACTATAAAAGATTAAATAACTTCAATTTACTGAATATAAAAAATAAATATCTTATTCTGTTCATTGAATTTAAGAATGCATGTAGCTCTAATACTTCTTAATATCTGCATTACTTTACATTGTGTTTTTCAAAAGTTGATAAAGTAAAGATGATACTACTTATTACAGGAAACAATTTATTCATATCTCTCAGTGTAACTTCTCATTCCTCTACGCGTAATTTTTAGTTCACGGTTTAATTTTGGTCTTTATTTCTAAACTATAAATGCTGCAACTTTTTTCTATGATAATATCTTTAAAACACATTATTCAAACAAGTTGAATTAAGTGATGACTTTGATTGATAATAAATACCGTAATTTAAATTGATCTTTATTAAACTTGAAAGTGTGAGTGTCAGAAGAAGCATGCATATTTTAACAAAATCCATCAAATAAATGAGTTATTTATTAAATTTAGAATGTTACAAATTACTCATATTATGTTGATATTATATGTAATAAATTAATGTTAAATATTTACCTATTTATTAGATACAAAGAAACAATATATTTTTGTAAAAAGCTTTACGGATGCATCATGCCTGAAAAAGAGCAAATTTGATTTTATCAGGCACACGTTCAATGATCACTGATAAAACCTCTCTATTAAGAGTAAGATAATGTATTCAAAAGCAAGATATAATCCTATAGTGCTCTCTGATGTAAATCTGGTAAAACCCTCTTTGCATCTGTAATTTTGCCATACTTCATATTCGTGCAACCATAGTGATAGCATGGTGATAGTTTGAAACTTCATGTCCAATTCATCAATACCAACGTTTTGAAATAATACCTCACAATGGTGCGATTTTGTCAAATTTTATAATAAAACACGAATTTGCAATTTATCCGTGCGAAATTGTATTTATTACTGTAATTTGAACCGAGCCCTCGCCATCGCTCATCTGTGCTGAGGGGAAAAGCTGCTGGGAGCAGATCGTGAACCAGAATTGTAAATCACATTGTCATTTCATTGTCATTGCGTTTCATCGGCTTGGTGAGCGGATGAGTTCATAATACGGTGAGCAATTCGCATCAAAAACTTCTAGCAAGGCCGAAAAATTCCAGCGATTTTTTTGTAAACCCCAGAGGCGCCGAGAATGCGTATGGAATGATCGTTTGTCGTTAACTCTTCTTAAGACGCTTTTTACCGCCTGATAACTTTGCAGAAGCAAATATTGCGTAAAAATGATGACAATGTGAAGTTATAAAGCGGTCGAGGGTCCCTTAGGTGCTATAAATGTATTAAATTTGTCTTATAATAACAAATAGGCATCTTTATCTTAATATGTCCTCGATGAATTGGAAGCATTTTATGCAACATACTCTAGAAAAAGATCAAACTAATTTTCTTATCAAACACAAAACTTGTTTACATGCATGTTTTCCAAAGTACTTTTATTATCAAGCACTTGAAAGCAAGTGATACGTGTGGAAGCTTGCGTGAGAACTGATGGACTAATAATAACTCAAGAGTGTTATTACCAGTCTCAAAGATACGCAGCGATTCACGCGGATAAAATCTCGTCATGTTTATCATTGTCAATCAGCTCGGCTGGCGCATTACGCAGCGCATTCCCGGCACTTCACTTTCAAGTGCAAGGATTAATTTGATCGCACACTGTATTATCCCCTCGGATGCATCGCCAGACGCGAGGTAGAGTTGCATCGCGCCCTAGCGCCGATATAATCTAATAGCAATATTAGATTGACATGGGGGCGGACAATAGGCACTCGTGTTCACTCGTGTCGTTGTCAATTAGACACGTGGCGGGTGCGCATCGTTTTGTACTCTTTACTTTTGTACGAGTGCAAATCCGAGTGTGGGTAATCCTGATGAAAAACAAACTAACGTCCACGCAGTCGGAAGTAATTTGACTCAGCGACACGTTTTCTCCTGTGATAAGAGAGATTAGCGGAAATTTGATGTTAATAGGAAATATGAATATGAATGTTACAAGAAGAATATCGTTCGAACGAGGTAGGTACTCTTATGACAAATATGATGAGAGTGTGTTTTTAATTAGATTACGTTATTACAATTTGAATTGCGTTTTTGCGGCTCCATCTCCAGCCCGGCAATGGGATTTTGAAAATTGCAAATGAAATTGCAAAATTGCCAATTTGGCCGCGTGTCAAGCATCACAATTTCGTCCCTTGTTGGTGCTCTGTCACGCGCAATACGTCGCTGACTGGTCGCAAATTAATTCAGCCTGCCCAGCGCGTTTGCTTGGCTCGCGAATTATGCGCGTAATTAAAATTATCGAAACTCATCCAGCGACCACTGACTGACTCCACATCGAGTTTGTTCATTTCATTGCGCAATTTGAGCAATGTTATTTGCGACTCTATTAAAATCGATGTGGTCGGATGCGGTGCCAGCGGCGACATGGGGTGGTAAAGGCCTAGTGACGTCATGGTGACCTTTCCAGCGTGCTGGTGCGGCTGGTGCCCGAACATTGCGGGGACCATCTGTCAGCCTAGTTAGCGAGAAGGGCATACAAGCGCGCCCTAGGCCCTCCGGCGCATCGGAATATGCCTCCGTTCGATTTACGCGTGTCAGTTTCAATCAGCAATTTGCACTACCCCAGCAGGAGTAAATTAGCATTAAAAACAGGAGAAAGAAGTAGAGTCAAATTTGTAGTAATGAGAGGAGAATGCCGCGTGAGAGTAATACACTTGTATTAATTCCATCTCGGATTGCATAGTTTCATGCATTGTTTTGTGAAGTGGCACTTGAACTACTTGCCACCCTTTAAATTTCACGCTCATCACTCGCGCACGCTTACCATCTGGACAAAAAACAACCAATCCAGTCCACACAGGAATAGTGCAAATATTTACACATTTTTTATCGAAGGAGATTGAGTATGCAAACAGAAATATTCACTTTTTTGTACTTTAAAAATGTATTTCGCTGATATTTTCTTCAAAGTTAAATAAAACATAGTAACACAAATACTCTCCAATATAATTCACAATCAATCAAATGAAATTAACCATGGGAAAATAAATTAAAACACTTTACACTATATACATCGTGATGAACAGCAACACAACTCATAAATTACGTATTGTTACAAGATATTACAATCATAATAATTATACTAATTGTTGATACAATATAAACTCGACAAAGTGGCAATACAAAATGATCTCGATTTATGTTCTCTTCGTTTACTACAATATTTAAAGATTTCAACACTGGATTTAATTGACGTCGACTGACGCCAAATCCGTGCCAACTTCTTGAAAGTTTATCTTGTTTAGTTTTAAATAGAATTTGATAAAGATTAGAATTTTTCATCGTATACTTGTTCGTTATTTGTGTCTCACTTTGTAGATTTGTTATCATTTCACTTTCTTGTGGAAGATGAGTCTATCGAGTGTGTATGTACAAGTTGCAGCTGCTAATTTAAACATACCTTAGTGATATGACGATGATTTCAAATTTAATATTAGAAAATAGAGACGGCGTTGTTGAGTAAACCTATTTGTGTGCTTACGTTGTAGTCAACTTTGCGGTGATTAATTTAATACTGTGTACACGCCTTTCTACATGTTTGCTAAATGGTAATTTTACACGTCGTATAAATTTCGCACGCAATCCCTTAATAATCTCCTTCATAAATATTTATAAATATGTACAATTTTGAATAGGTGGTATTTATACAAAACTACAAATCTACGTATATTACACGTTGTCGAGCACTTTTTCAAGTCGAAGGAATCCGATGTGTTCATGTTAACTTCGAGCGACGAATGACATCATTAATAATTAAGTACTAAATTTCCCAGCGTAGAAGCGATATGTATATTCGAGTGTCAAGATATGCCAATGTGTGTTTCAAGTTGCTTCGTTTTTTATAATAGAGCGTAGATCACAGATTTGATTCTTTGTTAATAGATTTTCGTGGAACTATTTCATGATGATGGTTAATCGTAAAAAGAGTAATACTTTCGTCTTTGGTACGCGTTACGAGTTCAAGTGTTTACACCGGATATATTGCACTGTTGTCAACGGCGGTGGTGGCAGCAGCGTGCTCAGTTGGTGGCGTGCCGCCTTCCGCGCGGTGCTACTTCGTGCCGGCAACGAGCGGACTACCATAGCTCTGCGCATTACACGTTGGCAGCGCAAAAGGATTCATCGATGCAAACGGTGATGGCACTAAACCCATTCCTGTAACAAAAGTTAATCAATGATTAGTGCAACATTAGCATTTGTATAATTTTATACTGATCTAATTTCTTGATGCGGTAAAAGCCACAGCATGCGAGCGAAAATAATATGCAAAATTATACTAACACTGCACGGCCAAGTGATGCCAGCCGGTGACTGGTTGGTGGTGGAAGAGCGCGGGCGCCGGAGCGTGCGGGTGCAGTGTGTGCCCTGATGCCGCCGGAGGCGGTGAACCACGCACCACCGGCGCAAACGCGCTTTTTTCTTTCTCCGCTTTGCTTGCCGCCGCATGCTGATGGTGATGGTGTGTACCAAAATAATTATGTACAGCTTCAGCGGATACTAAAAAAATAATGCTTTGCTTTAAATTAAACTCAATCAACATAAAGCTACGGCGTTTAGATGCTCAGAGCAGGAATTTTCATATGATAAGCAAAGCGGGCAAGAGGTTGGAGCGAGTGAAACCACTCCTCATGTAAAATGCATGTAAAACAAGCCAAAAACTCAAAATGCAAAAAAAGAAAAATCGCTCGCGCGTGAATAAATTCTCATTTTTCTCGTCTTGTTTATCATTTCAAGATTCTTGTACAAGGAACGCAAAGCATAGACTAAGGGTTGTTCATGCCAAAGTGCTTTCTAACGCGTTTACTACTTTTCTAGCGCTACTATTTCTTCTCTTTTGCATTTCCACACATTCGCTCGATGCGCAGCTTTTTTTGCAAAGCAATCTCCTACTTTTTTTCCTACAACGCGAGGGTGCATTTGAATAATGTAATATTTCTTACTCGGCGCAGAATTGAAGATGCCGCCGCCAGCGGCCGAAGGTGAAGCAGGCAGCATGCCGTTGCTGGTGGGCGTCGCGCCACCGTAGCCGTTCATGCCGCCGTACGAGCCGCCGCCGTTTGAAGAATGCGGAGTGGATGCGCTAGAGCAGTAGCCGCCACCGCGTGGTGATACACTGCTGCTCTGCGTCCGGGCGTACTCTTCTAAAAGAAAAACCCTACCGGTAACAATGTGACGTCAGTACACCACGCATTAAGAATGATTAGATTGCAGGTGATGTGAGGTGTTAAAGTAAGGAAGGATAAGCACCTTCAGTCCACTGACCGTTTCCGCTCTCCTGCACGCTGACGGCCAATTGCCCGGTATAGGTGTTGAAACTGGACGCCATGCCGTTCTGGCCCATCGTAGGCGATCTGGGACCTGTGAGGCCAAGTTGATTGTTGCGAGGCATGGTGTAGAGCGCTTCGGCTAAATCAGCAGCTCGCTTTAAAATAATTTCCTACGAAAGTCAATCCCAATAAATACTGTGTCTGTCTGCTGAAATGCTTATTACAACATACTTTGGGTAGCTTTTCTGGATCACCCGGATGCCTAGGAATCAGTTTTTGTAGTCTTTGGAAACCATAGTCAATTGTAGGTTCGTTCAAAGCTGTAAATTATTTAATTAGACGCTTTCCTAGTGCTTTCAGTCGTCAATTATGGTGTACTTACAAACATACACAAATCTTCCAGGAGCACCTTTGCAGAACTGTTTCGATTTGTAGGACAACGTCACTTCTACAACGCCGGGTATATGTCGCGGTGGAGTTTGCACGCGGATTGCATGAGGTGTAATTAATTCGCTCCACACCAACATGGTGCCGAACACAACTTGTAGACCATCAAAAAAGTTGTCACCAACAATGATTACTGTCGATCCTCCTGACGTCCAGCCTTCAGAAGGGCTTATCGCTTTGATGCATGGTGTTGCAACTGGTAGAGGTGGATAGAGACCTATAAAGAAAAGAAAGACAAAAAGTAAATAACCTGAGTGATGAATTTGACCTGCTTACTTTTCACTTTATCATGCAGTCTAAATTGTTATGTAACTAGGCAAATTTAATATATATTCGAAGATAGAGTAATTTTGATTTAATTTTTGATTTTTCTTTTAGAAAAATAAAGTAGAACAAAGTGAGATATTAACAAAGTGAGGCATGGCGTGCGTCGGTTTCGGATAATATACCACGCCGCCTCCGCTCTGGGTTGCAAGCCCGATAGCGCAATTCTCCGCGTTCTTTTTCTCTCCGTTACATGCCCCGCTATTCTTTATAAAATCTCGCGCTCGAGCTGCCGTACAAGTCGGGGGCGGCACGCCATAATAAAGATAGACGAAGAACCCTAAAACGGCGAAAGTGAATAGGAAAGAAGATTAAAGGACTCCCTTCGCTTGACGCCGCGCTGCCTTCTAACGGTGGACCGAATCGGCAGCCAATTTCACAAAGTTTTGGCGGCGCGCCATGAGCCTCGCATACAAACGAGCGAGAGAGCGGAAGCTTTGCCAGACGGCGCTGGATTGAGCCGAGCCGCCGCCGCGACGCATACCAATGAGCCGCATGATTTGTGGCTAATATCTCAACGGTGCCTTCACCGTTCCATCACGGCCGTGATGTCCGATTTCCGCCGGCCACGAAGTGGCGAAGCATAAATTTGTTTTGTTGCACAACAAAGCACAAAACTTGCATTTTCACTTTCAGCGTGTGAAATTATTCATGTGCTAAATCAAATTCGCAAACAAACGAGAGTATTCTTCAAAGATGCTTGACTCACACCACTTGATCTTAGATTTAAAAGTACAGAAAGCTAGACAAGAATCGGTTAAAGTATCGCAACCTGATTAATATATCTAAAAGTAGTGTAAAAAGAAGTTGGGAAACATACTGTTGACATATGTACCTTCGGCGGGGTCAAGACGTTTTGCTCGCCGCCCGTGCTTGGAGTTATTGTGGACGAACATGTTGTCCGAGATGGCCAGAAGTGGTCCATCGACGGTCACTTGCGTCGCTATGACAACCTGCAACAGAAAACCACCAAGCGACGTTAGTAACGTCTCTGAAAAATACGCAAAGATGGTGGTGGAAGAAAGAATCGAAGAAACGGCCATTTTGCGGTTCACAGAGCGCGTCGACGGCGGCAGTGCATCGGAGACTCCTCCCCGGGGACGGCAGTCTCCCTGGGGAGAACGTGCGGCTCCCCTGCGATACACACGTTCCCATGGGAACGCCGCACCGTGATGACTGCCAGTAGGCGGCGGCGTTTTCGCGCGTTCGATACCGACTGCTGGAGTGAAATACGGTCATCGACCAAAACTACGCACAATGAACACCCCCGCGCAGATAAAATTCACGGTCATTGATTGCGCCGAATAAACAAACATGCAACCCCGATAGCCCAACTGATAATTTCGATAATAACTCGTAAACTCTCCTGCAAACTCGCGCGGCACAGAGAATACGAGAAGAAATAGATTTAGCGTTTAAGGCACACAGGTTAATAATTAAGTTTCTTACCGTGGCAGAAAAAAAGCACAGTAGCAGGGCGAGCATGCATCTAATGTAATCTCAAGAGCGCTCCAATTATCTTTCTCTGGGAGGGTGCGAAATTAGTCGCGACCTTGTACAAAGTACAAAACTTGAGCGGTGGAACTGATTAAAAACGGGAACAGAAACGCGTCTTAAGCATGGGCTGAAAGCGCACAGCGGCCAATTTCTAAAAAGCGACGGCGGCTGGCAAATGAAAAGGGAAAACAGGCAAGCGAAGCGCGGAGATATGGGACGTAACCGTTTCGAGATATGATTTTTGCGCGGGCCCGTAACGCCGCCGTTTCGTTTTATCATGCCATTCGCATAAGCCGCATACAGTGCGTTTAGCGTGTGTAGTTGCGAAAAGCGTTACATGACTTTCGGGCATTTCCAATTACGTCGCTATGAAGCGGCGAGCGCTTTAGAACGGTAGTCGTTTGTTTCAATTTCCATGCAAGATACTCGAGCAAAGCACGATTCGGATTTCTCGAACAAAGTGAAACGATTTTATTTACATTTTCCGCTGCACACATTTTTGCTTTAAATAAATATCCTTTTTTACACTACTTACTTGGAACCTTCTCATATCTCTGGGATTCCCAGCGTTCTTCAGGCAATTTTGGTTACACTTCAAGAAGAATTTCAAGAAAAATCTGCAACAAAAACATTGATTAAACACACTCCGAATTCATTATTGACGGCATAAAATAAAATTCAGGAAAGTTGCAAGACTGAAAGGAAATAAATTGCGGTTTAGACACCTATTCTACTCTGATCTGGTCCGGAGGCAGGTTAATTTGTAACAATGGTATTCGCACATCTTCCATTTCTTCTCGACTTTGCGTTTGGATGTTCGGATCGTTATCAACCTCGACTCTCGAGTTTAAGCGAAGTAATTTATCTTTGCCAGGCAAAGGCATGCGGCGCTACCGAATTAGAACCTCCCTGCAACGCGCCAAAAACTAACGGAATCAGCACATTATGCCGTTTTTTTGCACCTTAGCGTCGTTGAAAGAAAAAAACTAATGTCAAGTAGTTTTACACCTCCAAGTTGGTAGTAATCCCTGAGGTCGATTGGCTTACACGACATTTCTATCTCCGTTCTCTCACTCATATATAAAGCAGTAGAGTCATCAATTAATCAAATCCATATCACAGACCTTAATATTTGATGTGCATTTCCATTACTTGGCATAGCAACTTCCAGGATAGTTTAGAAGGGAATTACAAGTGAAGCTAGATAGAAGTAAGGTCTTTTTGGTTCTCCGCCGTTATCATTGAAGTTTACGTGCTAGATACGTGACGATACTCATGTATACAATTGGCATAATTTAAGGTCCTCCCCGAGAAGGATAACGTGTGTAATCCTGTTATCATCTTCACTTTCCGGCCAGCAAGCCCGCGGGCTGCTGCACTGCGCTTCTATTTATCTTTGGCCAGGGCGACAACTCTTAGCATCCTAAGCAACATAAGGCTTGTCCTCTACCGCCGCCTCCGGCACTACGGACCGCTGTAATAAGATAATGTCGTGTGCGCTCCCGTTGCGTGCTCCTTGTCAAACTCAATTATTCATATCGTTGCTGGCAGAACGGACTATTTATCCTACTTATCGGCGTCCAGATGTCCACGTTAGAAATTTAAACTGCATTTCCAATTGACTATTGTGACATGTCCTTACAATGCTACAACCAAATTGTCAATTCGAGATTATTTTTGAGGTACTAAAGTCGCTCTAATAAGATGACTTTCACTCAATTTAAGCCTTGATGCTTTGCGCATTATGAATCGCTTATAAATTAAGTTGCTCGAACGAAAGCGAGTTGAACAAACTGTTTAAGTCTCGACGGCGGCAATAGCGGCAGCTTTTCCGCCTCTCTTTGGCGCATCGTGCACCGCTCGTCGAGCATAATATAACTAACTTAACGCGCCGAGAACACGAAGCGAACAAGTTTAAGGAGTACGGACACAGCTCGTTCCACCGCTCGCCCGCAATGCCTACGTGCAGCTTGCGAGCCGCCTCCGGTGTGGAGACAGGCATGCGACCATAAAAAATTATTTACGTATAAACGTGCTGGCTGCAAGCATGACATTGCTTTTTGTAGAATTTCTTCTTTTTTACTAGTTACCTTACTAAATGTCGATAGCTTTGAGAGCAATAACACTCGCACGGTAAAATTCCACAGTCAGATAACGATGATCATGACGACAATTGATTGCTGTTAATTATTTGCGCGCTCTAACGTCTTGTTTCTTGAAGGGCGACCAATTGGTAAACACTCGGTGGTAAAAGGGTAGCAGGTTCGTGCATCGTCGGTACGTTCTCGGCTTGCGTATTGCCGTCTCCCAGCGGTATTGACGACCGGCTGGCTGGCTGGCTGCTCACTGGGGAGCGAGAAGAGTCAATACCTACCCGAGGGAGCCGCCGCCGCGCGTCCCACGGGATGCGTCGCACGCCTCATCCCAGTCGCTCCAACGCGGCAAACGACGTGTTCATATACCTCGCCCCTGAAAACCGCCGCCGCCAATGTTGCCCTTGACTAGCATATCCGTGTTGTACCAGCACAACACGGAGCAACACGGAAATATTTTATTTTAATCCTAAGCGCTGCATTTGGTACGATATTGTTTTAATTAAATACAAGCGCAAGTAAATTGTACTAGACGTGCATTTTGATTGTAGTTTCTCAAGGAAAATTCGCCAACTTTTATTGCAAGTTGAGAGTTGATCCGGTTTCCTATTCAGAGAAAAGTCCTGAAAATGGTTGGAAGAGTTCACAGACATTAATTTTCAGAGATGAACGCGCTCGGGTTGCAAACTGACAAGTTTCTTATCCGGAGCAATCTGTTTCGTTCTTTTCTTTTTCTTTTTTTTTTTCTATTTTTTGTATGCTGCGTAAGTGTGCGATAAGGTACGCGTTGCCGCCGCCATCTGACTGAAATAAAAACAATCGGCGTCCTTCGATTTTCCGCAGCAATCGTACACATTATATTCGCATTGAAGAAGAATATCATACTTTATTGTTTACCGTTCAGCTCGTATTAAAAAAGCAATAAAGCAATCAGTCAGCCAGCGAAGTAACGTGCGCGGCACTCACGGATGACAGATTTATGAAGTGACAAAGCAATCGACGATCGCTTTACGCTAACCGAAATGCCAGATAAATCCGTAGAGCAGATGATGGTCATGTTTGTCAATAAAATATGCGCTATTTTTAACTTTGTAAACCTCATCACCAGGATTCTCTGCGTCGTTTAGAGTGTTTACTATAGCAAGCATTTTATGTCGACAGCAGTGGCATCGATTTGCGCTCGGATTCGAATGTGCCACAGCCTGCGTACACCGATAACATAATCATCCAACTAGACTGCTAGCATCGACTGATAATTAACGCCAATTAATTTATAGTGAGCGCTTCGGACATTTGCGAAAACAGCGCAACACTATAAACTCGACATTAATGCGCCAAATGCCAGTGGTTAGAAAGGGCGATCAATCGTTTAAATAATCAAGTCAAGTGCCGTTTACGTACGACTGCACTTCAATCATTTTACGGGAAACCGATACGGTAATTTTGCATATTGACCGATACTACCAGAGCCGTCTTTTGCAGCAGCAGCAAACATTATCATATTGATACTGCCTGCTGCCCGGGCCGAGTCAGTGATGTAGTGACATATGTTGGCTTTGTTTTCCTGGTGTACACTTGTGTTTCAGCACGTTCAGCATTCATCCCCAATTCACGTTCCCAATTTGGGAACAAAGCGGATTGAGATTCGGAGCATTGAAAACGCCCACTATTAATAGAAACATCTAAATGCAAGACGCATTCTTGGCATAATGTCGGGCTTTTCAACTGGAACACATTTAATGGTAAATCAGTGAATTTTATGAGGATGGAATAAAGAGGTTCTGTCAACATGGCCAAAAGAAAGCGCTTAGTATTAATAAAATGTAGATGATTAATACCAAGACAAAGTCTAATGACACCCTTGTACAATTAGAGAGGTACTTTGCGTAATAGCATAAACAACACATGACATGCAACTAGACCAACATGATTCTACAACTAGATGGACATGACGTGCACATCTGCGCTTGTGCTGCCCAACAGCAAGACGAAGAAGTCACGCGATGTGGTAAAAATTGTAGAAAGATAAATCGTACTGGACTGTCAAAGCGCCTTGTTGCTGGAAATATTTATGAATGTGATTAATAAGTCAAAAACATATGGAGAAGGCACGAATTAACACCAGAATAAAATGTAAGAAATAATGACGTTTTTTCTTTGTTAAAATAATTTCTATTTCTAACTGAACTTGTTGTTGCAATTTGGGGCATTCCAAATTAGAACTCGCTCTGAATGCAAGGCAATTTGAAGCAAGTAGAGAAGGAAACCGGTTTATCTGATTGTTGCTGACAACGGAGGAGTAAAACAAGAAGTAGAAGACGCAAGTACTTGCTTCCGCTCTCTTGGGAAACCGTGATTAGGTCCTTAGGATATAAGATGTTAGCACCTAGAAATAGTTACGGGAGAAAGACAAGGCGACGTTTTATCACTCGAACGAGACGTTGTGCAATTACCTAAGTAGACGATTTTGCAATCTGTGAATGCTTTACAATGTGTAAACGTTATCTGATCAGATTTGCTTTAATACGAGCTTAGAAAAGGCGCAATAGCGGCATTTCACTGGAATACTTCATTAGAATAGGTTGATATAATGATATGGTAAAATGTTATTTGGTGACTAATTTAGCTACCTAGCTCAGTCTAATGTAGTTGCTTAATGATGCAAATTGGTAACAGATGGGCTTTTCGTAAAGACCTGGTACGTGTTTCTAATCGTGCGGTGGTAAACCTTTTAGTTTCATTAACTCCGCTTCTCAGCAGAGCTAGAAAATTGATTAAAATAATGTACGCATGCATGCAAGGCGGTCACGAAACTGTTTTGTGACGCACTTGAACGCTCCCGAAGAGCTCGAGTTTACTCTCTACATCACATCCAGAGCGGATAATGTAATCAATCAAATCAATTTGCAAATGAGTTTAGCTCCGATAGCGGAAGACCCTCGTCTGGTTCATTCGGATTCATTCCGGTTTATCATTCCAGATAAAGTGAGTGTGAGTACGTGAGTGCGAATAAGCAAGTGCAGGAGCAACAATTTAATCGCCAGCCGGAGTGAATTGTTTAGGGGTGACAATATCCTAGATTTACTCCTAGGCCCACTCAAACAGATCTGTGAGATCTCTTTCAGATTATTTACGCATCATTAAACGATGTTTTCGCCCCTTTTTCGTCCGGATGCCTTCCTGCAATTGCTGCTCTGTTTCGGTGGCACCTTGTAGAGCTGTCGGGATGCGACAATAACAATTTGTTGCGTGTGGCGCAATTAACTTTCAATTACGTGCGCCGGACACAGCAACATATCATAAAGCACAAGTTGACAAATGCCGGCGAATGTCATCGGCTGCGATATCCTTATGGCGGCGTAAACGGCGGCTTTTATTGTTGCGCACGCCTGAAATGGGCAGCGGCTTTAATTATTCCGCGCACTGCCGACAACGAGCGTACTTTGATCGCCGGCCTAAGAGCTAGCTAAGGATCGACGTTTTAATAATTCATTTAGTAGCGCAGCGTTTAGTAGTCGAGATAATCGTCGATTAAATAATGCTGCCTTTTACGTATGTGTATACACTGCACTTAAAGACTGCGGTCTATTTTTGGGAATTGCTGGAATTGCATAAGATCGATCTAACTTTTTATACGCCGTCTTTGATGCGATAGAAATCTTATAAACCATATTCGAATTAGATGCAATTTTCGATTGATTTTTATTCTAACCTAACCTATTCGAGCTACCATAAAGAGAAAAGTAAGAATTATACAAATGGTTGACTACTAGAATTAATAGCAAAATGATTTAATAATCGCACCCTACGCCTGCATATTCAATCAGTCACAATCAATAGGCAAACGCGCATCGAAATTCACAATGCGAATGATGATGAATGCACGCACGTGAAACAACGAGCACATACCGATATGTGCGCCAAAGCAAAGCAGCTTTGTTGCAATTGTGCCAACTGGGGATTGCCACACAGAGGCGTACTATTTAGCAATTCCCATATAACACCCTTTACCTTCATTCATCTTAAAAATAGCTGCTATACACATGATGCCTGCGTGTGAAGATAACTTTCAGACGCTAAAGTGTTAGTGGATCAAGTTCGGTTCTGTGATGCAACAATTTCCGCTTTAGTTAGACAGCATGAATGAGTTATTTAACCCTTGATTGCACACAAATGTTGACAGGTCGAGGGCGGCAGGCGTGGCGGCATAAATGCGCACATTGTATGAGCGAATATGAGCGAATGTGACCGTGATGACGTGACGAATTTACACGCTGATACTGCTACTCCACACAATGTCCATCCGCACACCCTCTAAAAATTCGAATAAAACTGAACGAGGCACTACATAAAAATTTATTTAATTGCATTGCCCTGTTTGTCACATCCAGCCTGACTATATGACTACTCGAGAACTATATGTGCTCATAAACTTTAGATAATTTTTGGTCAAATGTAGGCGAAATAGTATATGTATGTGTTGTGACAACCTATAGAAATAACTAGAGGTAGAAGCAGAAGAAACCTGGTGTGAGGAGAGCATGAGGGGTGTTTTTTGGGCCCTCTGCAGTCACCATGGTAACACTGCGAACATAAATCGCCTTCGCGTCCGGATCGGGAGCTTCCTGTCCCGTGTACCTTGCGCCGCAATGGCCGTGATGCACAAGATACTTCGCACATGTGTCCGCAGTGAAGAGAATTGACTCTGAAGTGTGAAATCACATCGCGTCATTCCTCTCACCACTTGAATGTTATCCGATACTCATGCTCGCGCGCTTACATGCGGTGCTTTGTGGCAACACAACTAATGCGGTAATGGTGTTGAAATAACACCAACTTGAGGCATTTAGTACTCAACATGGTGACACAAATTGGTCGGAAGTAATTTGTGTAACTAATAATGTGCAACACATTGCCATTAACGATTTTATTTACCACTTGAAAGCTTTTTATCTTCTCACATGCAACATGGACACTAGTCTAATTCTCTCGAGTGGCTCTGGAAACATCTTCGAGCCAACTAATATTCATAGGATGGATAGAATGGACTTAATGCTTTGGGGTCGTGCAGAAATACGATCCGTGCGCGAAGAAAGGTTGAACGCGTCAGTCCATTGCAATTTTCCTTCAGCGCGTTGTGTGTATCGCTGATAGCAGTATCCGAGTGCTACAAAATGGTCTCCCTCGGGAGCGTCACCCCGCGCATAGGAGCCGGCCTCGCTTTGAAGCATCTTGCGGCTGCCTACGAGTGGCAACAATCGCGACATTTGTGTATTGGAACCGACCAACCATCGAGAACGTAAAAATACCAAGGGGATCAAATGCGTCTATCGAGACAATCAACAAATTTCAACCGGTTGCATAACAAAACGTGCCCGCTTGCAAATAATGCCTATCGTTGTCCAAACTTTTTCACGCTCCAGTAAGCGCTGTCAAAGTTTATTTTTATTTTAGACAATTCCGTCGCGTAGACTGAATCGATTCCGACTTGGGGGACAAAGAACTAGTTTGCTTCTAGTTTTGGCGAGACTGTTGTTCCATTGTGGTCATCGTGGTGCAACAAAAGAACGTATTGTTTTACGTCTTTGATTAGCTCTACGCCATTCCAGGAGCCATGCGGATCTGGTGAATGGTTTCAAACGCCGCGTGGCGCTTTGCAGGCAACACAAATAAAACTCGTTAACTTTTACTTAACTTCTCCCCGGAAGCTAATCACTAATAGAGAATATGATCGGGAATAATCACGCCCAAATGCCGTACCAGATGCAATTCAATTATGCTTCGCAATTGTAACTTATCGCGCAGCAGGAAGGACAAAACACATGCACGTGTCTGCCACGTGCTGCGCACGCGATGCCATCGTTTGCCAACTGTGGGACACTGCATTTTGCAAATGGTTACATGATACCAGTCAATCAATTCAATAAATTGGCAAGCACCTCCCTTGCCTACAAATATATTTCTAAAAAATTAACTCACCTGTCTATTATCACAGGATCTGATGGAGTTTCATTGCGGTTCCCACAGCTTTTTTTGTCACAGCATCGACTAAAGAAAAAAAAACAATATAATATTAATTTCTAGTACTAAAATATTAGAAACCAAACAACTCTTATGCTACGCAGAACAAACAAAGACTTTGCCAGACAGCAAAGGACAAAGACGTTTCCCTAGAGACTTAACTCCTCCCTCGTTCATCTCCCTACAAGTCATAAGAACCTGCAATTGGTTTCTAGGGGAAGAAGATATTTAAGAAAACTTGCCAGCATGACTGTGACTACTGTTACATCATTGCCATTGCGTTCTTTTTCTGTTTATTTTTTTATTTCCTGCTTCCCCCCAATTCGTGTACACTGTGCTTACCTGCACATGATTTCGTGCGTTAGAAGTACTCGGCACATTTCCGGATTCTTATCTTGTCCCTCGTATACAATTGCCTGCAACAGAAAGCATGGTATTAGTAATTATTTGAAGCAAACAAATGTTGTAAAACTGTTACATTACAACTAGGACTAGACTTAATTAGACAGATATTAGTGTGGAATGTTTGCGGGTTGGCCCGAAAATTAGTTTATTTTACGACTCCCAATATACAAGCTAGACAAGTGTAAATAAGCTTTTTTGTTGTCATTGTACACACTCACCACAAGGTCCTCTGTGTCTAAAACAATTTTTCCTTGTCATAATCCTGCAGATCTTAACATCAATTTTTTAGCCCTTAAATCCACTGGTTCAGCTGGTTGTCGAACACAAACTAGTCATCAATGAGCATAGAATAACCCTACTTGCAAGCCTAGAATAATTACCGGACTTACCCTCCTGCATCCAGAGGGGTCACGTAAGCAAGTAATCCAGCTATTTGGGCTTTCCATGTGCCACCGCAACGCGTTGCAACATAGTTGGCGATGGAGGCAAAGCGGGCCGTAACACCCACGGATTAAGGTGCTTTCGGGCGCGCTCTCGCTCCGGGAGCAGTTGATAGATTTTTGTTTAATTGAATATGTAGCGCGCGAGTACGGGAAAGCCAGGTTCACCCGCATTGCTAGCGAGGGATCAAGTGTGGCTTACTGGACATTGAGCAACATGTGTTCCAGGATACGGCGCACTGAACTCGTGCATAAACGTCGTATTTTTACAACAAGAGGTATTCATGCAAAGAGCGGCGTTGGAATGAAAAGAACCAGGAAGGCATAAAATGTGCTATCCCATGAGGTTGATATCAGGTTGATAGCAACTTGGGAAGATCATAAAGAGAGTCAAAAGTTTGCAGGTGATGAACTTTATAATTCCATTGTGATTGTTGTTCTGGATGAAGTAAGTTGGGCTCTCCCGAGGATTTTTGTTGTCTGCGCTTCGATTACTTTGAGTCATTCCCTCGGGAATTAAGCGCCTTATCACTTTGAGCGTAGCAGAATAATTAAAAACGTAAAACGTTATCATGCGTTGAATATTTATATCGATGTGCATTCTCCGGGCATAATTGTGGGGATAATAAAAGAACACGTCGTGCGGTCGTAATTCAATGATAAGGATTCGATGCGGAACGCGTGTAGCGCAAGGGTGGGCGCCACTTTTTGCCAACTACATTTTGTTTAATTGCTCATTGCCTGCCGCGCTTGGCGCGCGCATTGCGAAATCAGTAATTCATTTCCGTCCGCTTTGTGCGCTTTATTTCGCGCGGGGCGATAAGTTACCACCCGAGCATTTGGAGGCCGCGGTGCATTTTCCACTTTTATCTTGCTGCATTCTGCTGTAGCAAAATGCGCCGGCAATCATTACAGAGGCATAACTACAGCGGCGGCGGCAGTTATCTGCTTATCTGTTACGACAACTTTATTAGTTCGTGGATGAGCGGCAAACTGTTTGAACAGCGCAATATTCAAGAGTAAACAATTACTTTGGAAAATTCAAAACTGATTCCTACTTGATGCTTGTTATGTTAAGTGTGAAGGTAACATATCGCATTAAAAAAGAAATCCGAAACTTATTACCTCTGCCGCCAATTATTACGGATTTATTGCTCGAGCTGCGCGTAATTCAGAACTGAGCAAGCAGGTGCCAGGATAGCCACAGGATACATTACGCCAAGAGGCGTAATAATTAATGCGCACATTTTGCATACACCGTGTTTATTTTACACTTATGAGGCAGCACGTCAACGGTGTCGGCGCTTCTTCTTTTGCAAGCATCAAGGGTATTAGGCATGCCAGGCGCAAATTAAATATCATCGTAGCGCGTAACAAATTTCATAAACCGCGTGCACCGCCACATGCGCAACGAGCGACAATTAGCGAAGGAATAAAAATTTCACTTCTAGTGTATGTTCTCGCTCCCTCTCGCTTTCGAGACGACGCCTCGAGGCTGGCGGCGGCGGCGGTGGAGCCATTATAAATATGTCTGTGCCGTTTCCGGACGCAATTTCCCTGTTATCCGCCCGGCTTCAGTCTCGGACAGTTTTTCAAATGCGCAATGCTTTAAACTCCTGGCAGTGCACTTTGGCTCTCGTTAAAATTGCATTAAAACGCGTAGGAATGCTAGGGCATGATCTGCGATGCAGTATTTTGCGTCTTTTCGAAATTGTATGCATTTTTTATTGAACGCAAAAGAAATTCAATTTACACCACAATTAATTGATTTCAGAAAAAGGTGCTTATTTCTTGGATTATTACAAAAACTAAAACTCTTTTAAATACAATTTTGTTTTAGAAAAGTGTCAATAAATACATTATTCAAATGCATTTATCATGCTGGTGAAATATCAATGTAATCTTTGGAACTTTCAGGCGTTAATTCAAATGGACGTTGGTGGCGCGGGCGGCAGAATGCACATTCATGATGCAGCATTAAAGTTTTATCGGCCACTGGCATCATTACATCGACGTGCACTGGTCGGCGGCAAGCGCAATTGCGCCGTTTGTTAATCTCGCCCATTTTGCGCAACTCGCCTAACGCGCACAGGTGAAGTGTTATTGCAAAACGACTGCAATAAACTGCAACAAACTATTCAAAGTGCGCACTGTTTGATATTATGAACACCCAATTATTGCTAAGTTTAAAGACGTGCGAACTGATTACAACTTTTATTCGCCATTCGCCAATTGCACCAATAGGGACGAAACCGAAGTTCAACCGGTAGCCAACTCTTGAATGTTTGCATTTGGCAAACTATTGCTGTATACTACGTCTATTACGAGCGTTTAACGCAAAAAGATTATGAAAGATTTTACCATGAAATAGCAATATTTCAAGATTTGCGCAATATCTGCGCGTGCAGATCACCCTACTGCTCGTTACCGAAGACGCGGCTTTTCGGCTCCGGTTTGTTTATAGATCGACTAAAAGGTTAGTGATAAAGTCCTAATGGCAGGGTACGTATCTGCATCCTTCGACTGGCGGCGCAGCGAGCCCACATGTGGTCGCGTGGCGCGCACGTGGAACACACGCTCGTGTGGCGGGAGCGATGGAGATGCAATCGTGGTGGCATTGTGTCCGGAATGTCCCACAAAAGAACCTTCAGCCGATTATGTTAAATAGGTTTGTTAGACTATGAGTAAATATGTTTACCCAAGGAAATACTGGAGACTCAAAGGACTAAACCAACACATGCAATTCTCTCCACATTTACCTGTTTGGTGACAGAATCGATGAGTCGTACAAAGATGTCCTGCTCCTGTCGCACACCTACAAACACAAAGCAAACAATCGTTAAACAAGGCTGGAGCACGTCTGGGCCAAGTTTTCGACGCTGAATCATTAACATGATAATAAGCGCAAAGGCAACCGGAGCAAAACGACAAGGAGGAAGTTTGCTCAACAATTTTCAACGCTGCTACATGCAGCTAGCAACCATTTCAAGGACCATTGGATACGTCTGCGATATCAAGTTTGGTGCGGGCCGAAATAAAGGAGCACGCCTCGGATAAGACAACTTTCATGGCGTCGATAAGAGGTTACTGTTCAGGCTAAGGCGGAAAGATGGTGGAGGTTGTGATGAAGTGCGGTAAGACGAAGCAAGCGTAAAACCTGATAAAGGCTTTGCCACAATACGGGGCGGCACCGAAATATCAGTTGGTGGGATAACAAGAGGAAGAATATCTCAGACAGAAAAAAAGGTGTTTCCTTGTACTTTAAGTGTTTTGCGGTTATGTAAGAGAAAGGTGGAAAATGCGAAAGGAATTGCAAAGATTTTGGTGACTTGGATCAATCTTCATCGTAATTGTATTCAGTTTTTTTCCCGCGAGGGCCGTGGATGATGCGCCGGTGCGTCACATCTGTTCGCGGGCGATTAAGCAGCTAGCGCGCGCGCAGAAAAACAATCGCCGCGCCAAATTTGGCAGATCTGATTGACTGGTTGGATTAATTATAGGCCTAATTAAAAGAACGATGCGAGATGCGACAGCTACGAAGAAGCCAGCCGCGGTACTTGTCATTCCGCCGACGTGCTCACGCGCGCCCGCTACCATATCCAGCCAGTGCCCGTCCCGGGCGGCACTAAAAGTGTAAATAGCGTTTTTCGCTCGCCGCCCCAAAAATGGACATATTGCGTTCGGGAAGGTAGCGACATCGGCGGCATCGATAGATGTGCGCCAGAATGGACAATTGATAGGCCATCGCAAGTCAACGCAGCTTGTGTCGGGCCGACCGCTAAACTAATTAATTAATTACGCGTCTGTCGATGTGTACGATACATCGACAGACGCAACCGCACGTAATAATCTACGCTTCCGTCGTGGGTCAAGATAGTGCAGATGGCGCTCGAGGACTAATAAATTAGTCGTGGGGCGTGCATTTCATGCCGTTGGGCAGCAACTTGCGGTTGACGGTGGCCGAGGCTAAGATAAAGGGATGGTCATCTTGCGGGATTTGGGAGGCTGAAGCGGGATGTGCGGCTTTGCGAGTTTTCCTACTTTTGGTTTATGTGGTGTCGAACTTACCGTTGGCGTAGAGCAGCTGCAATCTGTACTGGATGCCATTGTTGGTCTTCTGGCCATCGGCTTCCTGCAAATAAAAAATGAAATTCAATATAAAGCAATAGTAGAAAATAGAAAATAATTATGATACAAGGTAAATCATTTAGTTTCCAGTCGTGTAAATAAACAAACCGAACAAAATACAACGCAGGCTTCTCACTGCTGCAGAGTGGATGATAAATGTTCCAACCGACGCGTTCCCTAATCTTCCACACCGCCGCGAACACAATTACAACCAGACCTTTCTTCTCCACCTCACACAAAACGCGTTTATTTCTTCACAACACAGTATGTTGCCATAACTCTCCCAACGCATTCCTTGCCCAAAATCATCCGTTGAAGTCCCTTCGTATTATAGTAAAAAGCCCAAATATTTAACAGCTCCCACACCGTTGCCTCTTCAACGAAAAATGTGTAATGTCCATGGAAACAAAAACATTATCCATTTGCGTATCGTGCAGCACAATCCTTAGCTCACTCCCGCCGGGCTGTGAGGTAGAATTTATATAAATGGCTTCGTTAAATGCGTCCGTTTCGGTTTAAATTCACGTAACAGGTAGCGGAATTCAACAACACTTGCATCAAACTTTCCTCAAAATGTTTGCAACGTTTTGCACAAACAACAGATTAAATAAATTTCCACCCACACTGAGGGCATATATGAGAAGGCTTGCACTAAAACGCGAGCAACGAGTAGAAGTAATCACTTAGCAAATTGCCCTGCATTACCTACAGCAATAATTATTACATGCGATCGTCTTAGTGGTGCAATTAAAGATCGGAAACGTTGATAAGGCCAACATTTCCGACTGGAAGACATTTAATCAAGAGTAATAGAGTGCTGCTGGCTGGCGTGCATTTTTAGCACGCACATGTGCTATATGTTTGCGCTGCATTGATACACATTGATAAAGTAATTTGTCTAATTGCCGCTTGAGTACGGAGCGTACGTGCTGTTTTTATTATATAGACCGAGTGCTGACGCCTGTAGACACTTTTTGGGAGTACGAGTGGTAATTATTACCATTTGCGCCGAGTATTTGTTTTAGATAGTCTACCTGATCCTTTTCGATGAAACCTATGAATGCCGTGCGCTCAATTTCGATCGGCTGTCCTGCACGATCGTACAGAGCGATCACGAAGTGGAAGAAATTGGATTTGCGTAGATTGCTGGGCGGCTGTTTCTCAAAGTGTGCTCGGCCAACGCCAATCCTGCAACGGAAAATATACATTGACAAGTGGGCTTGCATTGTGAGGAAAGGGAAATATTTACACATCTGTTATTAACCCTAAATGGTTCTTGATCTAATTTCTGGGAGCTGCATTATTTACACTACGTGAGGTCTTGCAAAAAGTGTTAGAATACCCTAATACCAACTTCAACATCTGTTGCTTGCTCCAAACTCACTAATCCTTACAACCCTATTGTGATATTTGTTATTTTCCTATATTCCCCATTTTTCGGACTCGTATCAACACCTAATATCAGCAAATTCAAACGAAAATTTATCATTTTATCGACCTACTCGTAAAAAATTGTGCCATCTTCTAGTCAAAACCAAGCCACATTCATTCCCTCAGTAATATAAACATCATCAAATTGTTTGAATATTGTCACTCCAGGGCGGTAGAATATTCCCCGCATAAATTTGCAATAAATTCAAGCATGCACTCGTTGTAAATTCAAATGTATATTATACCGGCAATGTTTTGGGAACAAGAAAAGCGCAGAAAGAGAATTACGATGCTCAGCCATCCCCTAAAGCTTTTGCATAAGGGTGGTTGGGATGCCCCGAGGCGCAGGTGCTTTATCGGAGACGTATTCCTGACGCTGCTATCGATTGCACATATCAATAAATTGCATTATCGACCCGCGACTATATTAACATGATTTAAAATGTACACCAACACCATGAGATGATCAAAATTGCACAATGCCAAAACTGGCTGCGCTGGATGCCAGGTTGATAATTGAAACGTGTTGGGAGTTGGCGCTGATGAGCATCTTGACACGCGCATAAAGCTGGCATTATTAAGCGCGTGTTAATCTGTTAATTTGTTCGCGGTTGTCGGATATTAATTGAGTCATGTCGGCGCGCGTCATTCACTCATTCCGCAGCATCCGTCTGGCTGCTCGTGGACTCACAGCCCATCACTCAACGTGGAACTTTCGACTTCTCTCTTTTGATACTTTGCTTCTCGGTTGGCTTTTTTATGCATTGTTGACAGTGAAAGACATTAAATAAAAGGAAATCTGGTTAAAAGGCGTGAAAACTTTTTCAGTCATGATGAACTATATTTGTTTGACAATTGCGGAGTTTATTTCCTGTTGTTTCGATTGAAATCAAATAACTATCGAGTTGAGCGAATGTGTCGTCAAGTTTAAACTCAATTGTTTATTAAGCTTTTTACGCTTTCCACTTCGAAGTGAACTTGATTCTTATAAAAATAACTAAACCTACAGCAATGCCATCTTTTGTTAATTCTGAGATTTATCTTGATCATTTAGGTAACTTATTGTTTGTTAGCTTTGTGCGAGAAAGATTCACATTTATAAATCTTTTTTCAAACCACGATGACAACAAGAGTCAAGAGATTGGCTGGCAGCAGAGCGAGTAAGTAGTTAAGTGAACAGGCTGCTAATTAGATTTCTAGCCCGCATTGGCGGCGGCAACCGCATCATTAAAACCCCTCGTCCGACATCTCCGTTCCGCAGCCGCCAGCCGCCTCCAAACGAGCAGTCAACGACAGTTAATAATTAGTCGGGCGCGTAATTGACATCAGTTTAGATTAAGCGAGCCACATCAACATGGGCGACATGGATAAAACTCTGGCATTTATCGTGGGCGGTTTTAAAATTGCAAATCACTGTCAATCAAAGCACTGGGCTAATTCGAGGGGTAGCGAAGAAAAAATGATGGCGTTTCAAAGAACGTGATTATTTTTGATTTATGGCAAATGTGGCGCAGCAAATTTATTCCCTCATTATTTCTAACGACCAATTTAGTGTTGGGAGACTTAGAGGGGGGAGTGGTTGGAACTTACCCGGATTGATCTGGTACAGTCGGTTGCATCCACGCTCTTGTTGTTGTGATAGGTTCTTCTTTGAGTGATGGTCCGCGTGGCTGATGATGATGATGCAGCCCGCCGGCATCCTGATGATGGTGTAGGCCAAACATGAGACCGGCTCCGGTGGCGGCAACACGAGGCCCGCCGGTGCCGGGATACAACTTACGGCCCCACGCCACCGGGTCCAGTTCAGGCGCCGGCAGCGAGAGCGCTGGCCACGGGGACGCCGTCGGATAGCCGCCGCCGCCGCCGCCGCCGCGCTCCGTCGGTGCGCTCTCGTCGGACCGCGTCTTGAGGCCTTTGCGAACACTGTCACACTGCGCAATACAACAAACACTGGTGCGTCGCACGCTAGTGGCGCGAATTCAAAATCTCAGCTTGGTGCAACGGAAGAGTCCTGGAATGGCTGGGCGCCTCTTTGCACCGAAAGTCTCGTCAAAGTAGTCGAATAATTGTGACTTGTGGGATTAGAAACGCGCGCGAGATGTGCGTCTCATTGCAACTCCGCGCGCCGTCCCCAGAGCGGATATCAGCGTGTGTGGACCGCGCGACGAGAGACCACTTGCCGTCACAAGCGGATAAACGCGACTGGACCGACTTGTGGGACAGTTGATAAGCATCGAATGTGCGGGCGCTCGACGCGACGCGAGTGTGCCGACCTCTCGGGGGTGGAGTGCTCTCTCTCTGCGCGCCGAGTTCATCCCAAGGGCCACTCCCCCGGAGACCCTTCGCGGAAGGGTCGGTCAGCGGGCGGGGCGCACTATAAATTGAGGCCAATCCGAAGGGATTAGGACAACTAACTGCAGCCAATGCTCGAGCGCTTTGCAGGAATACGCTCCGCCTTCGTCCTGCAGCACAGCCGCCGTGCGGCGGAGTGGGGTGGCAGTTTGATGAAGCGGGGTGTGAGACGGCGGGGCATAGTTAACTCCATCGGTAACGGTCTCTAGTGGCAGCGGTAACAACCTTGCGCCGTAGCCCAGCAGGAGGTAAAACTGAGGTAAAACATTCAGTAGCAATCTATGTTCTTAGCACTACTGCACTTCTGTGGAGCTTTTCTTTCAAACTTTTTGTCGCTGAAGACGAATAAATTTGGATCGTTGAGAAGGTATTAAATATACACGAAGTCTTAAATTGGACTTGAATTAGAGTTAATCTGCATTTTTGGTCTTTTCTGTTTTACGACTTGAACAAATTGCTTTAATTGCTTGAGTTTCTTCGAGGGAAGTTCTGGAAGAACTTTACTAAAGCAGTAGTCAATTTCTGATTAAAATGCTAATCGTACGTCAAGTAAGAACAAAAAATGCTTTTTTTCTCTTGTAATTGTCGAGGAAGACCTAAATATATTCGTCTAGGAAGTAAATTCAAGGACCTAGTTATTGTGGCTGACTTGTGGCAGCATAATGAAGGCAGTCGAGAGTGGAGGATCCTGTCGAGCCGCAGCCAACTCCCTGGCCTACTTGCCCAATCCATCACTATACGTGACTATCTAACACTATCTAAATGCAAACATCTAAATTTTTCTATAAAATATCAAATAGATTTTAGTGACTTCTAGGTTAATTTGTTGAATAGTAAAAAATGTTAAATCAGCGCTTTACAAGAGAAAATTAAATTCCAATGGGACATTTCTTAACGAACCTCTCTTTTGCCACAAAAAAACATTTCTCATGGATTCATTTATTTATTTCTTCTACTGAGCACAGTTCACATCAAGTCTCATCAGCATTTCCATGCCGATTTTTCTCTTCTTTTGCACATTATTTTTGATTTTTGCTTGAAAATGCGCAGTAAGGGATTACGAGGACAGGGTGCAAATAAAAGCATTATTATTTCTGTACGCATGCAAGAAAAACCAGCGCTGCTGAATGCAGAGAAAAAAACAGGGGATCTAATCTAAATTTAAATGCCATCCCAATGGAATTTACATAAATCACAAAGTCGAGAGTTCCGGACTCGAAACAAACACGCCACAAGCAAGCTACCACCACATATTCCTGCCGAGAGAAACTCCGGCGTTGATAATTGATTGATTACGAAGCACTTGTTTATAGCTTTTTGTCCATGAAAGCAAATATAGCATCCGAAGAAAGATACGCCCGTCATAACATAAAAGAATGTATTCAACTGAGAAGGAAGTTTGGGGACTGTAAATCATATCGGGACGAATGACATCTTGCTTTTGTTTGGGTTTACAACCGCAAATTCCACCATCGTAGATCATCGACCAAGCAATGTTTGAATAGAGCAATGATGCGTGATTTGTTGCGCGTTGTAAATGAATTGTATGCGGCATTTCTTGGAGATGCTTAGAAAATTTTGAAGTTGCTAAATGTTCACGCATATCTAAACAGCATTAATGGGATTCACTGATCAGCCATTAGTAGCAAGTTGACACTTTTATAAGCACTTGTAAATTATACGTTTATCAATGGCTTCTCAATTCCCTAGCGTGCAGCACTCATTAATCCTATTGTGACAAACTCTTTGGGCCAGTGACCACGAGCTAACCGCAAGACGGCTGCTATACCTGTTTGGAAGGTATGCAAATTGGATTTGGATATATTACATGAGCATTATTGAGGATTTTTGAAAGTAGTGTGAAACAAGTGTCAAATAGAATGGTATAGGTTAGGTTTCAATTTCAACAAAGTGACAACAACCATCAAATCGAAATGAAGTTCTTCGTAAGTTTTCTATATCTTCTATACTGATCGCAGAAATAACCAAGCATTTATTTATTTTAACAGATTGTTTTTTGTACCATCCTCCTTCCAATCTTTGCTACTGACATAGGTTTAGTTAACCTAGAACAAAACACGCTGAGTACAACCGCGAAGAGAAACGCAATCAAGATGGAAGCATTGCCGGCAGCTATTCCTACATCGATACCGACGGCAAGCAAGTTATTGTGGAGTACAAAACGATTAACGGTGGATTTGAAGTGAAGAAGCCAGCTGCTCCAGTGCACGATACTGAAGATGTGCGTGCGGCTCGTGAAGAGTTCATGAAGGCCTACGCCAAGCAGCAAGAACTCATCAGGAATGCCCCAGTTGACAACTTGGAGGCTGAAAAACCTGTGCGCATTGGGGACGTTCTTACAAAATTGACTGTCCCGATTATTGCTGCTCTTCCAAGCTCTGATATCCCAGAAGTTGATGCTGAGCATTATGGCAAAAAGGCTGCGTTGTTGAAGGACTTTGCTGAGGCTTTGGAGAAACTTGTCCAGGAGTACAAAAGTAGACAATAAACAGATAATCATGTTAATTTATGTTTATATTTTGAGGTTTTCTTTAATCTTGCTTATAGGCCACAATAAGATGGATCAAAGAAGACCTTGAAGTCAAGCACACATACAACAATTTTAAGGCGCCATGTTTTATATTTATTTAGTATCTAAATAAACACCAATCTATTACAATTTATTTACAATAAAATCGATCACAATAAACGTTTATCTTGCATGAAGTTAACAGCCTATGTGCAAACAATGTCCAGAACAACTTCCTGTAATTTGTTTTCATTCGCTGGCCGGCGCGCGCACTCTTTGTGCAACCGAACCGACATAGTCTCATCTGCTCCTTTCCGCAGGAGTTACATCGTCAAACACGTGCCGTGGGAATAACAGATAGTTGTAAATGGTTATTGCGTCGCGCCCGTTCGTAGAAGGTGTTCACACCGCGCCGCATTTCGGTATAATTCAGCCCGATCAACTGACCCGTCTTGCCTTATGCGGAAGAATGCGATACAAATAAAAAGCTGCGTGCGAATCCGTCGCAACAAATTACGTTGCATCGCGGAATGAGCTGGGCAATAAAAGCTGGTGTTCGTATTGCTTGGATGCCGCAGGCCGTGTAGTTAACGCGCCGCAGCGCCCGATTACGATTAGGCCGAGAGACACTAAAAAACGAATAACAATCACTGAGATCTTGCCGTAGGGCGCGAAGGGCCATCGGGCGGTTGTAACCGCTGGCCTGCGTCCGGAACGACCCTCACGGGTAGCATCCCATCTCTACTATGCCGCCGCCTTTACCGTTCTTCCGCTTTGGAAGAAAAAGCACGATTTGATCTTTTTGCTTTTCGATCTTCAACCCTATCTCGTGCTAATCCACCAACAACGAATAAAAGTAAATGACATGTCGGTCCGTGGCATCGCTAGCTGTGAAGGGCAAACACGTGAAACAGGTGGCGGCGCAAAAAGTGGAAATAACAGCGGCGACAAAACGATTTCGGCGTGCGTGTCGAGCCCACATCGAATGAAACCTACAACGACATCATTCGCGGCGCGACTATCTCTCCCTCAGTGCTCGTCCACCGCGTGCTACATGTGCACATTACCACCAGCGACCAATTGTAATAGCAATGATAACTGCAAATTGTTACATTTTGTAGTACACCGATGGAGAGATTAAATACTTTTCATTTGCACCTCACGCCGCTCAACCGGTACAATCGGGCGCCGTTGATTCCAGAATCATGTCCACACTTTTTACTTCTTTTAAATTACCACCGAATGCAACGCAATTATGAACACCCATGTCCAAACCGAAGTTTGCGCGTGGTTCATTATCGAAATTGATAGATTAATGTCGTTAATACACAGATGCATTCGCATCAGAACTCATCCGAACTCCATGTAACCAGGATGTTTGGACGTGATGTCAAACTACATGCGCACGTGTCACAAGCGGCCGGCAATAATAATAACTAATGTCGGAATTGCTGACTGTACGTCACGTTCGGCAGGACGACATACAGCGGGGCGGCGGCAGGGCGGCGGCAGGGCGGGACAGTGTAACACTAATTCGCCGTTTGGGAATCGCCGCAACACGCAATGACGATAATTATTTAGCATTATATATTGTGCGCTTACCGCCAAACATTCCACGTAGCTTGATATAATCGCATTTATATTCTATATATGGTCAAAGCATGGCTAGCCGAATGCATCCTAGTGGACATAAACAAATTATCGATGGTTATTAATGCAATGCAGATGGCGCACTGTGCAGTAGCTGGTTAGATTCAATATTCCAGCCGTTTGGTACAATTTTAGCTTTGCAATTTGATTATATTGCACAATCAACATGCTTGACGAACTACAACTTCAAACTGAAGCTAGGCATTTGTTGATCCAAGTTCAATTAAAATTCAAGCATGTGGCGTTTGTCATGCTTCCACGATCTTTGGGATGTTGTGGTCGATGCATATGCACCATCGCACCCTTTAGCACATAACAATAGAAAGTTGATGTAGTGCGACGCAAACTTTCGTGCATCGCTGCATTTGCATCGAGTGCAAAATTGCGCGGTCGTGTTTGATATTTTGAATACTTTCAATTTGACGATTTCAAATCATTGTGATTTGGCAACGCATCGTTGAGTCCCCACATGCTCACGCTTTGAATACTTCTTCATAGCACATTAAGCCCCAAAACTGCAAATATTGATTAAGAGGAACGCTAGACCAGTAAAGTCTAGATCTTGATGAAAATGTTCTCTTGCACTATTTTAATCCATATCAGATCCTATTAACAACTGTTCACTTCCCTATCAACCACATCTTCACCTCTTCCGAATGGTCAATGAAGCGTTTGTATCAACCAAGATCTACCCTATTGTCTTCATTGTTGCTTGATGATCTAACCCCACATGGAAAACCTGTTATTGTAACCAAATCTTTGCACATATGTACAGCCAAAGCCGACCCTCATTAATAATGAATTACCGTGTTTTCGAAACATGTGGATTACAAGAGCATCTCATACATCAAACTAGCTACCCTCATGATGTATCGGTCAGAAAAGACAAGAGCCGCATCCCAACTTGTCTGAATCCGAAGAGAGCTGTCAATATTACAGCGAATTTTAAAAGTATGTACGTGAAGAAATCGGTGGTTGCATAAGTAACACCCTATGCCTTCTAGTTGTTCCCCCAAAACCAACAACAACAAAAAAAAAACACATCAAGTGTAATGTTGTGCTGCGCCCAGTTATACGAATGTGTCGCTGCTGCTTTGAAAGCAGCACTCGGAGGGGTGACCCTCTGACCAGAAATTGGGGTAGGGTGTTCTTCGTAGGGTGCACGCCGTTAGTGCAGTGACATATGGCTTTATAGCACGTATGCGCACCGCGATACGAAAAGGACACTTTGCATTCATCTTCTCTTCGACAAAAGCTTGCTACTTGTTCGCCCAACAATAGGATGCTGCGCTGTACGCAAAACGAGCGAAACTTTCGACAACCTGCAACTTTGGCGATAAAAAACAACGACACTTTTGCTGTAAATAAATAACACACTCGGTACAAGTTGCAACAATATTTAATGTTGCAAAATGTGACGAACCGACACCAGGCGAACTACTTAAAGTTCCCTAGTGATCCATTCTGCAACGGCGCAAGTACACCTGATGGAATTCCAGATACTCAAACAAAATAAAATATTCGCTTTTCTTGAGAGTTTTCTATGTTTGCGCAAGATTCTGGTATGCAAACGAGTAGATAATCCGATTGAGAACTACCGAAGCAAAATGCACATTCGATGTCGAGATGCAAGCGTAACAGCAAGCGATGTCAATAAAATTGAATTACAATTGTAACATAATACGTAATGTTGAATTAGCCCTATTGCGCCGGATGCCAGGGCAGAAAGTAAGTGCACACAATGTGCCGGTGGCGCGTCACCCCCCTCGGATGTCTATAATATGCGCATTTTGCGTTTACTTTATGTCGCACACGAGCGAAAATGGGAATTGAAATGGTAAATGCTATTTGGGCGTAAAATTTTATTACTCCTACATTTACTCTGGCCTATTATGTTGTTACTGAAATATGAATGAACCAAAACGGAAGAAGTAGAAGAAGAAGGTGAATATAGAGTATTGAAATTCTTACTTGGTTAATATTTTGCTGCTTGAATTGTCTCAAGTTTTACCAACAGATTTATCCATCGATCAGCTTCTGGCATTCAATGACAGGTCCTTCACTCTTCTCCTGTTCATCCTGATGTATGCTTGATCTAGGGTGGCCTTCTGCGTGCCCCATTGCTTGATGGGCACACATTGATTCATCTTTTTACGTCGACCATTATCATTCTAATTATGCGTGCCGAGTGTGCGGTGTATCAAATAACCGAGCCGTCTAAGTGCATACAATCGCTCATTGATTAACCCACTGTATTGTTGCATGAATTATTGAGGCTATCAATGTAGCACTCGAGACAAACCTGTCGCAGATGTTTACAATGGGGTTGGAGTGCTCGTATGAAAAACAAAACTAGACCAGATTGCTAAAAAATCAGCGACCGTATGGTAACAATTTAGGTCCACGTGACAGAAGATATTGGTGATCAAACCACATCTGGTGCACGGATTTAAAATCAATGTGCTTTGATTTGAAATGTCTTGAGTTAATAGAAATTCAAACCCTACTCAATTTAACCACTGTCCAACTTGACTTTGCACTTAAATTTAATTACGCTGGTAGATCTCTGCCTGAGTTTGCATTTGCTCAGTTTCCAAGTGGTCATCTTGGTGGCGAGATCAAGGAAGCTCTAATGTGACCATCAGCCAAATCTAATTCCGGCGCATTAAAATTTAATTGCTTCGTATCAGCGTCGCTAACCACGATCGGGTTGTTAGAGGTTGTTCGGGTCGATCCTTCAAGTTTAACCCTAATAAGAAGTGCACACTGAATGTGCTTGATTAGTTTTCCCTTTCAAGTCAACGTAGTCCAACTTATTTCTCGCATAAAGTTACACCACCTCCAACTTGTTCTAATTGCACACTATCGTCTCTTAAATTCAACGTAAAGTTTTAAATTAACTATTAAAAGATAAAACATTATTAAAGGACCCTCTTAATGTTTATGCCACTGCTAATTATTGCTAACACTGACTGCAAGCAAATGCCAAGATGACAAACAAGGTAGGTATTTAGATTTATACAATGCAATGCTAACTTTACGTTACTCGTTAATTACGAATAATTTTGTTGGCAACTTTGTATATGCTCGACACACAACTCCTTTCAACCGGGCGTGGAGCACTAAGTGTTGGACTGTTTTGTCTGCTTATCGATGTGAGCGTGCTCGGTGAAGAGTTTAATCCTCTGGTGGTCGTCGCGGGCAAATGGGCGAAGCATGTTCGGAGTCTTTGGAGAATGTGACAAATCGTCACCTGGTGACCTGTGCCGCGGTGCTAGACTTGATCAGAGCCAAGAAGAGATGATATGGTCTCACTCCGGAGAGCTGTATAAACTGAGAGCTTTGTTAATCCAATGCAAAATGTGGCACAATGTTCGAAAATGGGAGGTTTGCCTAATGGATCCATTACCAAGTCCAAGCTAATAGCATCCGGCAACAGGGAAAAATACAGACAAAAAAAAAACACTGCAAATGGATTACTTAAAAATTAAATATTTTTTGTGATTGTGCATCTGGTATATATTAGAAAGCTTAGAGATTTTGATCGTATTGATACCCAAGAATTACCTACTTGCACTCTTTTTATTTTTTACATTGGAGATTGAAGGCTTTTCCATATTTATGACAATCCAGAAAAAATATAATTGTAAAAATTAATGCGTTTTATTTTTTGTGCATGCCGTGACTGAATTAGAAAGGGAATGAAGATCAGCGGTCAGAGTTCTTGCCAGCACATGCAGGTTCATTTCAGCCGCTAAGGTCTCATACGGCTTTACTAATTTAAATACATTACGGGGACACGCATATTTAATTATGTGGCATCCCATGTGCGCATTTAGTTTCCCTCAAGTGCACCAGATATATACAACCAACAAAAAGGCAAAGTGGTTTGGTTTTGGTTGTTAGGCAAAAGAGCACTTGACCTCCTGGGAGAGATTTTCAAGAGAAAAAAAGTCAAATAAAAGAAATCCGTTTTTAAATTGAGCTTGAAATTATCTCATTCAAAAATATCAAAATTCTGTCCATGTTGGTGAGGACGTACTGACCGCATGTAAGCGATGACCAGTGGGCCACAGCGGTGCCAAAATCCCCACGCAGCAATACGTTAGCTGGCAGGGCCCAAGTGGTTTAAACACGTTCTAATAATATTGCTACAAAACCTAACCAAATAAAAACCGCATTGTTTTAATTTCACCACAACATTTGAATGAATGCTGGCAAGTAGATTAGATCAAGGTATCATTGATAAAAAGGTCTGGAAGGTAATATTAGGTAATATTTAACAATAATAACGACAATTATAGCAACGTTTGACATCCCGGCATATTCAAATATGTAACAGCGAAGAGCTCTCTGTGGCGGCGCTAATCGACTAATTAACCGGTTGCGTGACGTCCTCCTTAGTGGCCTTCCTACCGCGATAATTACGTATTTACGTGTGTGCGACGTGTCGAGTGCACGCGTGACATGAGATCTGAGTGCCTGTCCACTCGAAATTGCAGTCGGCAACGAAACGCAATAAAGCGTGCGAATGCACTTGTCCTGCCACCGCCGCTGCCACCGCTAACCAATGGTCTACGGACGTTTAGAGCAATTTAGAGATTTGCGGTGCTTGCCGTCCCCAACCTCACTTCCAGCCCATAAAATGCTCAATTATAGATAGCTGCAAGTCGCACACTGAGTGAAGCAAATTGTACCCAAACGTAACCTCAATAAAATTAGATTCTCAAAGTATTGGAACAAACAACAAGCACATCTGAGGTAAAAATTAATTTAGAACAAGATATCTAGATCCTTGCTATGCTTTAGCTCAATTGATCTGTTAATGGCATGAACAACTTGAAATATGACAGTTAAAATGGTAAATGAAGCACCTCGACCGCAGCGACTACAACTGCAGACAAACAGCGCAATCAACGCCTTTTCCTCACATTGCATTGTCGATTTCTATGGCACACCATTTGAATGTTGATTATTGATGTATGCAGGTCAGGGGTTAGTTGTTTTAATGAGACTGGTAAAACGTACCGCATTCTGCACTCGGAAGCTTGAATGCACCCTCATTATCCGGTAGAGGAGGGTGGATGCAATGTGCATCATACGTGACGCATGGCAAAGTAAGCAGTCGAAAAGAACAATCCTGCAATTTTGCTGCCACGTTAAGGTCGTAAAAATCACGTAAATTTATTACGCGCTTGTTATTCGTGAATTATGCAATCGCACATGTTCGGCGACGGGTGAAAACGATGAGGAATGTGTTTAACATGATATTTTCTTGCACATGCCATGCCGAAAACTTTTTTTAGATTACGCCTAGCAGGGCATAAGATAAGATTAATGACATTGCGAACTTACCAAGCTATATGCTACAAAAGGAGATGTTCAGTAACGTCATCAGGGAATAGGTTTTTTCCGGAATTTGTCATTGCGCTGCAGGTATTTTTTCAGATGTGTTTAATTTCTCGCTTCAATATTTGAAATTTTCACTGCGTCTAGTGCAAGCAAGCGGTGTGTAAACGAGAATGAAAAGATGACGAAGCACTGAAGCACAATAATGTTGCCTTCTATATTTCAGCAGTGAACGACTTTTTCTCCGGGATTCTTTTCTCGGCAGCCGGATTAAGTCGGACAGCGAGAGGGATGATGATAAGTGATGATGAATTGAGCATTATTTTAAGTAAAACGAATGTAAAGAAACGCGGCTGAAATGAAAATCGGCGCTGCTTCCATTCGCCGTTTTCACGGAAGTTGCGGTTGATTACAAGTGCCATTAAATGGATGGGCTGCTAGTACTCAACGGTAATTGACACGTCTCGAGGCATTGCGCGTTTTGTACTCGCGCGAAGAGAGACGGGGTAGGTGGTAGCATTGTCTTCGCGTTCCGTTTTCCGCTCGCGTACGCCTGCCTCGATGCAAGAGATAAGCAATTTTCTCAGCTTGTGATTGGGGATTTTCCCGCGGGAATAGAAAACTCCATCTACAAATGAACAGCCGTGACAAGAGCTATAATTCGTCCTGCGAGCGCTACTCATTCAGCAAAAGGATACGCAGAAAGAAAAGGAGATTACCGGACATGCGACGTGCTCATATTGGATACGCACAGCAATCCCAGGAATGGTCAAGGATCACACTCTTCCCGGTTACTTTCCGATGTGGTTGGGATGCAACAGATTTACGATTTACCGCCGCCATACATCACTCGATTTCGGTCTCATTTACACGCGTGCACCCAGAGCAATCCTTCCCAATCTCGGCGTGTTGGACATCTTACCAATAAACAAATCAATTCACCCTCTATTTCAAATACGGCGCACGTACGGGCACCAAATGTCCAGCTAACATGTAATAAAACCTTCGTTCGGTAGCTTTGCGATGCTTTCGAAAGCTCGTCGGATTTAGATACGAAGGGTTTTTATATTATGTGTTTACACTTTTCCTGTTGTCCTCTACTGTCCAGTCTGCAACCCAATCTTTACAAATTACTTTCAACAAATCATCGGTAGTATTGACACATCAGGCTGAGATCATCTGGGAATAGCTTTTTTCAATTTTATTACTTCAGTAGAGCTTTCCACATAAATCACAGCAAATGTGGAATTCCAGAAGACATTTTGATTAAACCGTGCGCCAATTGCTTGAGTGCAATCAAATGTTGCAATGAAATAATTAATCTCGTATGTCCGCTTGATGAGAGAATAGTGTGAATATTGTTTATGCAAAATTGAATAATTTACGATGAGCTTTAGAGTGCGATCCGCTGTAAAATATTTATCGCTGTTCTCGTGCCGCTGAGCGAGAAAAGGGTTTCATCTTTGCGGCGACATGCTCGCAGAGATGAGCGCCTCGCCCGAAGGATAAAAAGTCTTTCGCCGCGGCTGTTGAACCGGCACGGGCCGAGCGACGTAAGGAGACTAACTGAATTCCTAGACTGAAATTGAGGGCACCCACCGGGGTCGTGAAATCCATCACATCGTCTTTTCATAGCGGCCACCGCCTGAGGTGTGAAAATAAATATAAGCACGGAATGTGCCTCCAAGAGCGCCGACAACATAAAATGCACTTTTTGCGCGGCCAACGAGAAAAATACGTCGGTGGGCGGTGTATAAACAATGAATAGATAATGTCGCACTGTGAGCTCCTTCACAACCCAAATGTAAATTTCCAACAAATTGCAGTCCCTGTTTAAAGAAGCTTGAAGATTGATGCTCATCTTACCAAAACACAAAAGTTGTAAAAAACATTTGCACGGAACCCAATGAAGGGGACAAATTAAGCGGAAGGAACAAAAGTATATCCGTTTTTAGTTCTCCACTTTGTTGGGAAGATTTATTGGCAGAATGGGTAGGTTGGAGCAATTTAATTATTTATTGAAAACCGCTTCAATTCCTCGTTCTGTGTGAAGTTGCTTGAATTGCTAGATGAATTATTTAAAAAATTGCTTGTACATTTTTATATTCCTATAACTTGTTTTAAAGTATTGCCATTGCATAGAGGGTAGGGAGGTTGACAATATTTCTCGCGCAGCGGGTCACTTCAGAATTTCCCAAGAGGCGTGTCTGTGCTGACCAGTAGAAAGTATTTTTCATTTTAGTCGCAAAACTCAAATAATAAAACTTTTCTTCATAATCAAGAATTATTACTTTATGGAAATAAACAATTTAATTACCATTAACTCTTTTAAAACTCCATCATGTTTCTGAAATAACTTTAAGCTTTATCTCATTTCAGAATATATTCCAAATTCCGCATCTAAATAGAGTTGTGCCTCGTCTGAGTGTCGATTGAAAAGGCGCGTTACCAACATCCAGGACGATAGAAGAAATAGAGCCTTCGTCGTTCAGGCTGGCTGCAGGTCCCGAAGGAATTGAGTCAACCTCGCCCTCTCGCTTAGAAGAGCAGACCTGACTCACTGCAGCCGATGCAACAATACTGATTCCTCATATCATTCTAATGTAGTTCTTCATATAATCATTTTCGTGCCAGCTCTTCCTTGCACTTGTGCTCGTAATCATTTAGACTTAGACTTTTGATAGATGCTCCGAATTCCCATTTGCAAGTCCCTAAGGTGCAGGCTGGACGCTTGCGTTAGTCAAACATTGGATTTATTATTATTACCGTATTGCCATAGATTAATCAACTTTTTCTTACTACAGTGGCGAATGTAAGCAATTTGTAATAATTAATTACTTCTTTGTTGATGCATTCCTTAGTTTTATTTTATGGGAGCACCTTTGGATTATTAATGCCTCCTTGGAGGTTTTTAGCATTTTCATCGTGGAGGCTTCTACATTGTGTAACAATTGGTTTTTGCTTGTTCCTTGTTTGTAAACATTCAAGACATCAATTTCCGCCTGCAAGATTCAAGGTGGTTACAGTAGTAAAACATACATTCTTTTATTTTATGTTAGCTTTACGAGTATTTTCTAGTCATAAAATGATTATAATAACGTTATCGTTTAGGGAATCGTAAAGCCGGTAGATTGATGAGTGTAAATTCAATTCCCCTCAGTATCTAAACAAAACATGAATTGTTTTCCAAATTCAGAAAAATAATAATTGAATATTGCAAATCATTTATTTTTTGTACTTTAAGTGAGTTATCCTTGATCCTAAACTATGTTCTTAACTCTCAACCTGTATCTCGGCAGTGGAGTCGTAAAACAATAATAACATTTGGTCCCTGATTTGCGTGATTAAAAAAGTGCACAAGTTCTCCACCCTAAAAACCGTTGCCACCGCCGCACATCCTGAATGGGATAAAAAATAATTCTTTATGTGGCGTGCCGTGCAGATTCCTCCAGGGAGCTGGTGCCGAATGTACCCTCGGCGTTTCACTTAATAAGTGCGTTCGTCAAAAAGCAAGGCGCGAAGGGTGAGTGCACCAAGAACACCCGTACGCAGGAACACATTGTTCTCCACTGTTTGGTTTTTTAAAGAAGCGAGATTTTTTCAAAGAAAACAAAACGCAGCGCCGTGAAACTACCGGCGAACAGAGCATGCGGAGCGTACAACGCCGAAGGGTAGGGAGCGCGAATTAAGATAGGGGGTGGATACGGATTGCCGAGGATTAAATCCGCGAGGCGGAGGCGGCGCGCTCGACGGCGGCACACGCCACGCCTGTCCCGTCGGGCGATCCTATGCGTGTGCTGCCTTCTAAGCCACGGCTGCGACGACGCGACCGATTTTCTCATTTTTCTGCTTTTGCCGAGAATTACTGGTTGCCACCACTCTGGAGGGAATTTCGGTTTTGGTGCAATCCTTGTTGCTTTGAATCATCTCCATAAATCAAATAATTAAGTGAGCCTCAAACTAGCTTTAATATTTTTTAAATGAATTGATCGAGACCTGTCAAATATCGATATCCTGCTGTAAAATTACTTCTAAGAATAGATCATATAAATCACTCTTATAGTTTGAATGGTTAAATGTGCTTTATCAAGACAGTTGTGAGGTGCGCAAGGGTTTAGAGACTTGAGCGCAATCTAATTATGCAATTAGTCCTGACACGCGCGGCAATTCCACGGAGAGTGACATTTGGGAGTGATTGACATCCGTTCTACTCTGCCAAACCCTCACGTTGCATACGTTTAATAAGTTGGTATGTGAGTATGTTTCATGTCAGTCAAATTTCTTGAGCAATAGAAATTAGTAATTGATACTTCATCACTACTTTGGCTTTATAATCCAGATTTCTTCAACAGTCTTTCTTGGTAGTAGTGCATTTTCCAATTGTCTGATACTTGAATGTATTAGTCTCTTTCCAATTTCTATCCCATCATGATGGAATAAATCCAATATAATGTGGAAAAATTACATCATCCCAATCGACACAACATCATGTGTACAAACAAACGATGAAAATAATGAGAATTTTGATTAGCAGCCGCGACGATAAACCGTAATATGCAAACAACCCCTACGCCGCATGATTTTCCACGCGTCGCGCGTGCAAATTTTGATTGTTAAGGGTCGCGCCACCGGCAAGTGTATTATTTCGAAATGTAATACGATTCGTGAATATTTCACAATTCGGCTTCAGTGGGCGCGCGCGGCGGCGGCAGAATATGTATGAGGGCCGTGTAAAGTATCTACGTGCAGATTCCACGTGGAAATATCGCCGGCGCGCGTTCAACATTTGATGAAGTGTTAAGAGTATGGTAATGCACGCCACACGACGAGCTTGTCTTGCGCCTTGTCACTATGGTCGTCGCTCCGTTCGGGTCTCATGGGGTTGCCAGGCGCGTCGCAAAGCTCTCTTCCAAGGCGACGCTCCGATGATACAGGCACTGAATGACAACAGGACACAAGGCTTTGGCGCGAAAGCCTTTCGATATTCACTGACGTTCCTATCACCACTATCATCCCATTCCCGATTGAAATGCACTTAGCGATTCGTTTTCAAACGGAAATTTGAACCAGAAGTAAGGCACAAACACTGTCTGGAAATATTGTATCCAAACAAGTTTGGGACGCAAATAAAGTTACAAGGCCATTCCGATCAATGTTAGACATTAAGTTAGGATCAGTGAAGGTGAGCCAGGTGATGTACCAGAAGTACAGAAAAAAAGAATATTCAATTGCTTAGTAATAGTCTAATATTTGCCCCGCTTTTTAGCTCAGTCGATAAGCCGTCTGATTGTAGCAGTGTCAGCGAAGTACATATTTTGGAGAACCGGGTTCAAATTCTGCCGGAAATATATTTATTAGAATATATACCCTAGCGAATTTAGTTGCAATAGCTGCTCATAATATTGGTGTCGATAAATGACATGGTTGCAGTACGCTAAAGTATATACCTTTGTTTGTCTTTATTCCATCTAATACTAAACGGGTTCACATCTATTAAGTTAAGAGTCCACAACGTTTTACAGACGGTGGGTCTTTTAAAATAATAATTGATTAATTGAATTTCGTGCATTATCAAAAATTAATATAGAAATAATAATTTTTTAATCATAATATAATAACAATATGGCCAGAGAATAAGAATTATAAAATTTATAAAAAGAATTATCTTTTTGTTAAATTTTTTCCGGGCAAATTTCGTTAATTCGCAGCCAAAATATTTATTTAAATAAACTCACTATCTCTAAATAGCTTGTTATGTTCCGCAATCGAAATATGTAAGCATGTTTTGAGCAATATTGAACTTTGTTTGGGTTTAGTGTCCTCTCCTGTAGCATTGCTAAAACAAAGGATTGACAATTTGCAAAACTAAGACGCCCGACACATGAAAATAATATTCTTAGATAAGATAAACTGAACATAACACCAAATTATTTCTGTGTTCATTAATATAACAATAGACTTTTGTGCCTCAACGTGCAGCGTAAGAAATAAATCGACAAAACACATGAAAAAACAAAGAAAACAATAATTTGTAATATATTCCGCACATTTTTGTCAGCAAACCGGCATGCTCACGCTATAAGTTTGTTGTTTTTTTTTTTTTTCTTGAATTATGTTAGTGCATTGGCGGATCTCACAAAAAGTGGTAAAGTGTCAATTCACTTTGGATAAAAAACTAGTGCCATGAGCAGGTATTACTGCATTCAATAAAAAAACAAACGTTTATTTTGTTTTTGGTTGGTTATTGAATAAATTATCATTGGCTAATGTGTTTTAGGAGTAGATAAACAATCAAAAACAAGAATCCATTACCTCAGCTTGTTAAGAATTTTCTAGGCGTTTGCAAAATGAACTGACTACTACTCAATGGTATGCCCAATATTCTCGCAAGCTGCATTTTTAAACTATTGCTTAATTTTTCATCTAATTCTTCCATATTATGTCAACATTGTACTGTTTTCTATGCTCATGCTGCATTTTACTGGATCCAAATAGCTTTAGCACTCACCCAAAATAACTATAATGATAGTTGAGTAACAAGGACAAAGCAAAATCGTAGAGGTACTAGCCATATAAACGCATTGTCAATTTCAGCATACATATTTCTTGCATATCTTTCAGTACTTCTCTGAGCATATGTAATTTTAAACACTAATTTGCTCTACAGTTCTGAATATTACCGGTGTGCTTAGTTTATTTCTTGTTAAAAATGGTCCAGAAAACAACACAAAAAATGTTTTATCAATATTAATAATGGTAGGTTCACTTGTAGAAAGTACGACTAGTACAATAAAGAACACTATATAGAGGTGTAGTGGTTTTCTTACACAAAGTTTACAAACTTGTAAGAATTATCTGTAAAGAATTGGGCGTCACCTATCCCGTGTTATTTTTGAATTATACGTGAAAGCGTTTGAATCTTAAAATTGGTTAAGTTTAACTTTCCATCTTAGATATTAAGTTAAATTTGAATCGCAAAATATCAAAATAAAAATAGAATCTTTAATTAATACGTTTTGAATTTTATCAATAAATTACACTTGCAACAAAACTCAAGAGTAAATGTGATATGTATATCAGTGATGACTGATGCACGACAAGTGCATAACACAGATCTGCACTACTCAGCGGCTTTTCTCTCTCTTTCACTCGACGGCGCAACTGCAATAGTTCAAGTGTGAATGTGGAAAGTGTTATGCATGCATATTCAATGATAGATGGTTATTTACTAGATTATTTTAAATAATATATAATTTGCGTCATATTATGAAAAATATATATTTTCTATACAGTTGAATATGTTTCAAGATTGGTTCATACTTGTCAATTGCTTCTCAAGTTTGGATCAAGAACTAGTGCCATAAGCGGGCGTGCAATGTTTTGGATTCACCCAAAAACAATACTTGCTGTTGTTCTTGCTTGACTATTAACTGAATTAGAATTGGTTGATGTAGTTTGAGAGTAGATAGAATCAATAGTAACATGATATGGTTTACCTTTAGTTTTACAACAATTCCTTATTTATTTAAAATAGTCAACCAGTCCCCTCAATATTACTGCGAACTATCTGTTTCAGTAATTACATTACTTTTCACTTCATTTTTTAAAGTAGATCTACATTGTCCTGTTCCTTATGTCTTATAGCCAAATAGTTTGTACCGATTTATTAGAACCATAGCTAAATATGAGAGGTGGTCACCTATAAAACCTTTTCGGACCTTATCAATGCACTGGCTTAATTTGTAAGACCATGCCTTGTTTTTATATTTTCAATACTTATGGCAACCTGCAAATCAACCCTTCCCGTCTTATGTTTTACTTTAGTATTAACTAGTAAATCTAGTATAGATCAATTAGATATTGTTGTTAGTAGATGAAGATTGCCTTTCCAGGTTAGAACAGTTTCTGTGGTTAAAGAGAGAATAGATGATTAGAAGACAAATACCCAAAAGTCGTTTGAGTATTCCAGGTGAGGAATAAAGTTTTAATTATTAACCATCCCCGAGGATCACCATCTCCTCTGCCAAAGCCACATAACGATCACCTCATTTATTCGACAATGGGTGAGGTGAACCGAGAATTCCACCTCGCGCTATCAAACCGCAAGTCACTGTATTTTGAATAAGAAGTGTGGATAAACATTGGGGACAAGCAGGGCAAACGAAATCACACGTCGCACACAAACCTAGCGGCTACCAAACAGAATAAATCCACTCGTGCGAAAGATACACGCCGAGAACAAACTTGATTGTGGACGTTCGACGTCCGCCTTGGCCATGCAAAAAAGAAAGGCGGAAAGGACCATTTCCCTATCTAGCTGCTGATGTGATGTTTGCCGACCTGATGCGTTCCCTAGTGACCACCCAACTTTCCAACTCTGCAAGTTTGGCACATGTGAAATTCTCGCAAAACGCCCGCAAGTGTAAAAAGACGCACAAATTCAATCCGGCGATAATTTTGCATCGGAAACTTTTGTCATGTTGAAAGTTTTTATATTTCTGCGCGGGACATTTGTCATTTGTGTTTTGACATCGAATCGAATTCTCTCAAGTATCTACACAAATAAGATCATTGTGAGAATGTTTAATATTGTGTATTATTCTGTAAACGAGGTGTAAACATATTTGGCACAATTCCAAATATTTTCATGCATTTATTTGAGCTGTTATTTGGTTGAAAATTGTGTGAATATTCGACGTTGGCCGTAACAGCGTCGGAAGCAATATTGCGGAATTCCCGAACGTCACACTTAAAGAGTAGACAATTCCGGTGTTTTCCTTCCACCCCAACATTCTGCAAACATGTATTGCACGCTATCAGCGAGTATAGCAACGTCGTCTTTGCATTTATTTCTAAACAACACCATAAGAATTTTCTAGAGTTGCTTTGCATGAAAATTGCTCAAGGTAAGCATACTCACAAATGACGTTTGAATACAAGATTGAACCAATAAGACACAAAACAAGAACATGGCAAAATTTTTATGTGATTTGTAATGAAATTTATTACTCTCGAAGCAATTGCTAACTTTCAAGCTGCTTTCGTGTTCTTGCAAAAATTGTTTCGGTTGCGGTTTGCTTGCAACTTTTTAGTAGAACCACGTTTCTCTTGTAGAAACATCATCTAAAAAATGCATGTGCTATGAGTGGATTTGTTCGCTCGACAGCTCGGCCGAATTAGAAAGCAGCATGTAGCTGGGATTTCTAATTCTCACCGCCTTTCGCCGATAAGAAATTCCATCGGATGATCAGTCCTTGCATCCCCATGGGTGGGCCACCGCACAGCATTTGCGGCCGGAATACAAAAATGTCCGAACAATATGCTTAAAAACCAACCTTCGCCTGACATTCCCCAAAGACCTACGTAAAAAATTACAATCTGACTGGCATCCACAGTTGCCAGCCGGAATATCAATCAATTCGCAAGTTTTTCTATTTTTATTCTTCGATATTTCAAAATATTAGCGTTGTCCGTGGGGCTTGCAAAGCGACGTGAAATTAAAAGCGTATTCCGGTGGTGTCCAGGAAGCGGTTGGAAACTTTACTCCCGCGTGGCATACACCATTGGTCAGCAAAGCAAGGCCATGTGGGATTTGTAAGAATTTGTTATGTTTGATGGGTGTTTGCAGCCGACGGTCGTTGAAGAAAAGCTAAAAACAGAGGCACGTTTCCTACCACGCTTTGAGGCTGACTTGTCCGTAATATTTTTCATAAATCATCGGACTTTGGACAGCATACTGGACGAGGAATGAATTATTATACCAACGTGCTGGCTGTGTCGTGCCTCGGTTTGTCTTCGGAGAGTACAAGAACCATGCATTCGAAGTAATTTTGAAACAAACATGTTTTTCGAATTTCGCAAGGCGCACAACTCTGCATATTAATGTAAGGTATTATACCATATACTGAGTAGCCGAAGCTTAATTTAATCTAGTAAAGATCTTGTAGTTGAACATCTCATTAGCTGCCTCGTTGTGCTACAATTTGTATCAACGCTTTCGTTGAGGCGCGTGCTTCTCATGAAGAGTGGCAGAGTGCGCATATCGCGCGTGCGAAATCACCAAATCCGCACCAAGATAGCAAACGTGCGGACGTATCGAAATGCGTATAAACTGCTCTCCGGCAGCAAACGTCTTTGCAAGTAAAGCAGCGATTTGCCCATCCGACGAACGATCAAGATGTACGTCGCGTTTAAGCGAATGACACCCTGGGGCTAGATTCAACCTGCATCGAAACGCCAAACAGATCGCTTTCGTTTTTGTCCGGCGGAGCGACGATTTGAATTCATCAAATCAAGACAGATTTAAGTGCTCAGAATTCTTTTACACCATCAATATGAAATCAATTGCTCTAGATATAAAGTTTACATGTCAAACAGTTCTATTGGGCTACAAAAAGAAGGAACGTTCTTTGCGATAGCTTACAGAGCAGAAGAGGTTTGTCTTTTTTTCTGAGCAATTCACATTAAAGAAATTCACTTCAGCTGGATCTCTAGTCTTCCCCATTGTGCATGCCTCTAGAGGCAGCAAACGTTGCCTGTTTGCTTAAATGCTTAAAATTTAATGCAAAAATAAACATCGTGTTTGTGAATTTACGAGCGCGATCCCATTGTATTGTAATGCGCGCACGCCGCCTCACATTATGGCCGCATTAACAGCAAGCGGGCGCGAATAAGAAGTGGGTGAAACAAGTTCGTAAACATGTTGGCTTGGCGGCGTGGGCCATTTCCCGCGTGTGCTCACCTCGAGCGCCGGAAGAATCATAGCGCCCAGGAGAGGGAACCCCGAAGCCCATCTCGGGAGATAGCGACCGGCAAGAAGAAGGCGGCCTGGGGAGGGCCGAGATGTATGGCAGCTCTTTAACATCGGTTAGCCCAGCCGGCGGCGGAAGAAAACAGACGAAAACACCAATTAAGAGCCTATTAGTTTCCATGTTCCAAAGGCTGGTGTTGTGTGCTTCTGCCATGGATACAAATCGATCAATTAGGGCGCAAGGTTTCACTTCTCATTAGCGAACATAGCGCCCTACTTCCAAACATGCCAACTTCAATGAGGTGATCGTGCAGCAATTAGTTAATTGCACATTGCAACTTGAAAAAGGTGCGAATATTGCGTGACACATTGGGATTAACATATTCTCGATATGAGGGCAGATGACATATATCAAATACTTATCATGGGAATGACTTTCATTAAAATTGATATTTTTCCACAGACTTGTCATCTAACTTTGACGTAAATTAAAGTCATCACTTGTGACCACGTTAATTGTGTGCTTGACTGGCTGCCACCGCCTTCCGCCCTTGAATTGAGAGCCGCCTCTTTGCGCGGAGAACATCTGCATATATGACGTCTGCGCTTTCCATGTTTCGTGTGAGTGGCAGCCGTAATAAGGTTTCCGGCCGGCTGAATATTGAGTTTTCTGCGCTGCAGCGAATGTCGGCGGCTGCGGCGGCTAACCGAAAGGCATCATATCGTGACCACTCGCCGACCTGCAAGCTTAGACCAGATTAGATTCCCGCGAGACGTCGCCGCCGCAGACTGCGACTTGCCGCCGTCGTTCACTGGCCAAATCAAATTGAGTTCGGATTGCGTATCCTCCGTACACCCCTCCGACTTTCATCCGTCGAAGGAACCCATTCTGTCGATACTCATAATTACAACATACCTGTATCATTACAGACATTTCATACCCTGATAAACCTCGTCAACATCATTCCTTCAGCATTCATTAATACAACTAGTTGAAAATCAGTTTTCTTAATATAGTGCTCTTGCAAATTGAAACGAGCCATGGCGTGAAAAATTAATTTTCTATGGTCACTTTACGCAGTCGTTAAACGGAAGTTGTGTCAGATAGATGCGTGCGCCCGCCCGTCGGATGTTATCAGTCCCGATGGGTCATTGGCGGCGCGCCTCGTCGCCGGTGACAAGTAATTAGCGAAGAGGCGCGCACTGCCGCCGGTAGGGCGCGGCTGATTTGTGTGCGCACGTCATTCAAGCGGCGAAATATTGCGACATAGATAAAAACACATCGTAAAGTTTTCGCCCGACGCCGCGTGGAATATTATTAACTGCTGCCTCCGTCTTGCCCATCTGCTGGATAGCCGGCTTATCAGCTATCGGCCGCATGGGTGTGACTTAATAAATTCACTTAATTGACTCTAGCGTTAAGCAAATTTGAATACAGACATGAGTTACGCATTTTGAAGTTACTAATAAACCGTACCATAATTGTATGACACGTAGCCAACAGCATCAGACAAACACTTTCTGGAAATGCACTTTAAATTGGCTTAGTGATGGATCTGCATTGTGCTGCCCTCTTCTATAACCGCAAGCGAATGATTTAAATTTCTCACAAAGCTCAAAGATTAAACAAGAATAAAATATCAAAACCAAGTATAAACATCCTTAAATTGTCATTTTCTTCTTCAAAAGGGATGAGTTTTATTGCCAGCAGCAAATTTGATCGTGGTTTCAAGAACTTTCCTTATTGAAAATATATCTATTGCAGCTCGCACATGTTTGATAAATATTTCATTACGACGCGTGTTCAGCAAAGGATAGAAACGAGAATTTATGTTAAAGTTTTCTCGGCGCTAAGCTGAGCAGCAGGAAAGCGGGGAAAGCGGAAGTAAGTTATTTCTGACGATATCGAAACTGTTGGCGTGCGAATCCTCGGTGGGATTTCGGGTCGAACGCGCCCAACAATTCCGCAGTTTTACTTCTAGCTGTCGCACTAAAGTGTAATAAAATTCGGCTTCCAAGACTCGCTTGCTTCTTACTCGTACGGCAGAGGGTGCAAGGAGTTCATCTTGAGTTCGCACCGTCAAACTCAACAAATTGCGCACAGTTTGTACAATTTTTGTCGCTACCGTTTTAATTGGCACGCAATCGGAGCGTTATAACTGTTGGCATTGTGTACACATGTGTGAGCTGAGGTAGCACATCAAATATAGCCGTAAATAATTATTTAATTCAGCGTGTTAAGACCCAATTAACTTTTTATGCCGCATTTCACGCTCGCCGTATGTGCGCATGCTGCAAAAAAGCGAGGCCCTTAGAAAGGGACCGGAAAGAATCTCATCAAGAGTTCGCACTTACACCACACGCCGTAGTTCGCTAATAAAAAAATAAAACACGCAGTTTTGATGAATATTTAAACCGGCACGTCCTTCGGGTTTGCATTTTAAGTGACACTCATACGGCCAGCCGGGGTGACCGCAGCGCAATTCGTATGGGGGTCGCACACGGCATTACCATAAAACAAAGGAATACACTTAATGAAGCCGCGCGTAATTGACTGGCGACTCGGATAAATACATTCATAAGCTTATTAATCATGTTAGAGCGTGGATGATGTGTGCGTGCTTGGTGCGCATGCATTACCCACGTCGCTCTCGATGACAAGCCGCTAATTCCGTCTGCCTTAATATTTCATAACCGAATTACGGGCGTACGCTCGCGACTTTACGCTGAAGCGCACGTGTGCATATTAATTAAACCGTTTTCCACCTGAGGACATTGTATTAAGATTCGCCATAATTTGCTTGATTAAGTCGCAAGACGTTGCCGGCGTCGTCGTTAGCTTCTTCTAGGGACGCAGGCGAATTTGCTGTCGGGCAGGATTGCGAATGCTAATCAGTTTATTAAGTTCCTGAATCTAACCGAGGCGCATAATCATCTCCCCCAACGCCGGATTATACGATGGGAGTGCATTTTAAGACGCATAACTGACTAAATTATACGTTTGGATTAACTCAGCTTAGCTATCTTAAAATATCATCAAAATATTGTTAATAAAAACGTTACCTCACGCAAAGTATCACGGAGACATTGAAAAAAAAAATGACGGCCTTTTAATTTTTAATTTAAAACTGTGGTATGTCGATAAATGATGATAGTTAGTGGCATCTATTGACAACCATAAATATTATAACCTAAAAATTTAATCAAGTTGCTAGGTAAGAACTCCACACTTAAATTTGATGTTTGTTTTTCAATCAACAATTTATTCATTAGAGTTTTGCGTTTTTAGTGGCGTAAATAATGTTTGTGCTTAAAGCACAAAATGACATTTATGGAATCGACAGGATATGGAAACAGATGTACCGTTTATTTGCACCCAACACGAAAATAAATAGCCCTTCGATTACGAGAATATTTATTGTCCGATTGGCACATATATCAAGTCGGTATCGCGCGAGCATCATATGCGTACTGAGCGATTAATCAATAGATTCTGTGACATTTTTATGACGAGCAATGCACAACTGTACACCTATAGATAGCACCCGGGATAGTTTATATCCGCCCCCGGCGGGCCAACACATCATACGCAATTAATTGCAATGATAATCTTATTTAACCGCCGGCGCATTTTGCTCAGTTGCAAAGCGTTTGCAAATTGCTTGCCATTGCCACCCCATTAACAAGCACTTTATCCACGTTGAACCACATCGCCAGTGTTGTTGTCTCCTAAAAAATGTCAATAACCATCTTAACGAAAGCAGCAATTAATGAATATTCAAAGAATTATTAATGACTGATCAATAATCTAAAGCGAGACGCAAATTTAAGTGTATTAAGGGGTAAGTCGAAAAAGGTGGGAAGACTCTAGGGAGTCATCCGCGTGAAGAAGCTGCTCGGCGCGATTTTAGTCGATCGAAGGGCACTCATTAGGATGCGGTGCTCCGGTTTCAATTAGAAAATGATCGAGAGCTCTAGCATCGCATTACTTCTTGTACTCTATCATCCAATAATGATAAACGACTTCCAGAAGTGTATCAAGAAAGAAAATTTGCAAAATCAAATAAAATATTTGTTGAGCTAAGGAATGCACTGGAAAGGCAGTGTAAAAATTAATTGGATTTGGGCTGGTCACTCCGTAGATGCGAAAGTCGAATGCAAGTTATAAGCCCGTTTTAATAGTTAAGTTATGATAGCAAGCAAGGAAGAGCGGAAGGTTTGAATTATAGAAAGTGACCAGTATCCAATTTAAGTTGGCCAGCGAGTATAGGGACCGATGGGGGTGGCAAAGCCCGCGGACCTGGTAACGGCTCCTATGGGATTTCAACTCATCCAATGATTCAGACACTGACGCAAGCCGAGACACCAGCTATCATATCGCTTCCCGGCAGCCAACTTCAGAAATTTCCCTGCTGCAACAAAATATAAATTGCAACGTAGCCCGCCACACTGCACCTAAATGATGAATTGATAATGATTCTTGTTCAATGCGGCATCAAGGATTTTTAAAATCCTAAATTGAATTGCAGCAAATCTCAGTAAATGTCTAATGCATGATCTCATCTAACTTTAGTCTGTTTCCTAAAGCACCCGGTTGCATTGCATTCATTTAATTTCTTCCAGTTCACATAAAACACTATTTACTATTTTAAGTGATCTGGGACGTCCCGCATCGCGCTGTCGAATCACCAACCCTCCGGCATGTTCTCGAATAATTAGTTGCTTAGTAGCATATAAAATGCAACACAATTAAAACTAACGTCTGTTCTCTTCTCATCTCACTTCAGCTGGAGTAAATTCAGTGTCCCTTGAATCAAGGGTGTAAGGTGTGAGGCCCAATCTACAGTGACAAATAGCCGAATTATGCACTCGACGGGAGATGCCATTGATCTTTGACAAATAATTATTTATATCGCGCCCGTTTGCCACGCTGGGCGCACGCGAAGGGCAGTCGAGTGTGTTTGTTTAGGGTTTGTTTGCGCCAACATGTGCGTCGACGAGTTGTGGCCAAGAGATGGAAAAGATTAAAAACTGACCAAGCGGAAGCAAAAATCACAAAACAAATTGCAACCAATTGCATCGCTCAATTCTGCTCTCGGCTACACAATTGGCAATTTAACCCTTGACTTACTTTTAATTATCAACTCAACACAAACTACCACTTTTGTTTTTTAGCAAATAAGAAAACTCTTCCACTCTTCTAGTATGTTAGTTCTCTATAGTTTAAGCTTGGCAAAAATTAATGTTGAATAATTTATCAATCAGCAACTATCGTCATCCCTTCATTGTAGGTCTTGAAATCGTTGGGGCGTTCACTTGCAACCCCTTGTCGTGCATGTTTCATCGAAGCGCCCTCGAGACACGCGCAAGTATGTTGTACTTCTAATACCATCACCCCGTCTTGCAAAGAAGAGAGCCATGCTAGGCGGCTAATACATAGCACCATATGCCGCGTACTCGAGGACCTCTCTGCTTCGATCGACAAGCGAATTTACCCTTCGGCTGTTTGCTATCTAATCATATGTGCTATAGAGGAGTATTCAACAACGTTTAGCCGCACTCCCTTAATACTCGGTAAACAAAAAGCAAGTGCAGTAGGAAATACCTAGACAGGTTTTCCTTTTTCAGGACTTGCTGCATCGTATAATTGTCATTTGAAATTGTAGCTTGCTGGATGGTAATCTAGAGCTGCTGCTGGACTGACAAGTGTCAGGCCTTTCACATGATATATGAGAGAAATAAGAAATTACGCGAGGCTCCTGTGGGATTGCGCGTTGTGCTGGAGAAAATTGTACGTGCTGGCGTTGATACATGATTAATGATTCGCGCTGCAAACGCCGCGAGTTTAGCACATGTTTATATTATGCACCATACGAGTTTTTCAAATCAATTTCAGATAGGTATCTTTTACATTATTGCACAAAGTAGATTTGCATGTGTACACATAAGGTGTGCATTCATTTATAATCTTCCATCCTAATGCGAAAGGCGTTCGACAGGAATAAATGCAGGCTCTTAATAGGATAATTTAATGTTGTTTAAAACTGAGCAAGACTTTAAACTGCCACCACTTAAATTTAGCTCCCTCGGCTGCAGGAACAAGTTAAAACCGTGTAAGAATGCCTTAAGAACTAATTAAGCGTAAGTAATTAGCTTACCACTTGGTTGGCGTCGTCGTTGGAGGCGCAAGGGTGGCGGCGGTTGGTTGAAGGTGATCCTAATGCGCGTAATGCTCGCTCAGCAAAGCTCCTTTATTCGGGCTGTAGAGACAGTTTTCCGTTTCGTTTTGTGTCGATTTGACGGCGACGAGTTAACGTCGTCTTGCAACCTCTTGTTTTATTCATTCTTCATTCCAAGTTTCACCGGTGACTAGCAAACAAAAAGTGCAATTTGTGAATGGAAAAAGCGCGACTTGTAAGACGAGGGGTGTAACTTAATTTTTTCATTTAAATTCGTAACTAGTTTATAACTGGCAATCTCCACGACGAGCGCGTGGAAATTGAAAAGTGAGATGCTTATGAAATATTTAATTATCCAATAGAGGCAACCGTGGAAGGCGCAGCAGAAATGGATTACATGTATGAAACATTTAGTTGTGAAAAGTTGTGTAATAACAGAAATATCCAACGGTTGTGCGTCCCATGATGATGGTCAAAGTTTTAATTGCATGTACATAATTTAAAAACATTTTCAAACAATTGCTATAGTTTTGAATATATTTAATTATCAACACACGGCGCAAATATATTTTCAACGAGATAATTCAATAGCGCTAGAAACATTGTCTGATGTGAGACGTGAATTGCCAGGAGAAAAGGGTTGTAATTAAGTGCGGTTTAACTTGGCACGAAGAAAAAAGGCAACGTTCAAACGTCCAGAAAGCCATGGCATGTTGAGCAGCAACCGCATTTAATAATATGGTTTTGCTGCTTCTTTAGGATAAAAATATGCGTTTTTTTTTTCATTCCTGCGGGGCGCCATGTTAATGAATTTAGGCCCGCGTTTTCCACTCGTTTCCTCCCTGCCCGCCAACGTACCTTCGACGGGCAATTCCTGCCGCTGCTAGCGTTGGAATTAGCTCTGAGGCGATCCGACCCTCATACCAGCAGCCCTCAAGGGAGATAACTTGCGTCGTTGACAATTTGAAACTTATTTTAACATTCATACGAGCTTGGTATGCTCTTGAAGCTAACGCGAGAGTAGGTTTGCATGTCCAAGCACATACCCGAGATGAACTCACCCTTCGGACAGAAAACCCTAATTTATATGTATATTCATTATGATATCATAACGCCAAGATTCGCTTGAAAATGTGCGATGTACATGGAATAGGCATTAGGACATCCGCGGCCAGCGATGCTGTGTCAAATTGTGATTTATTATGAAATATTAGGAAGCGGGATAAAATTTTTCATTCGCCTGCGTTTCCAATCAACCGAACTGAGCAATATAACCGTACATCACTGGAGTAATTTAGATCGCAATGTTGCTCTACATAGTCTTGCCGCTTGGGAAGAATGGAAACATTGCGCTAATTATGCGACACCAGTCGTGCATATGCAGCAGGACGCCGAAATCGTCAGCAACCAAATGCAACATTTAAGCGCGGCAGAATTTCCTGCTATCTCCAACGACCTCGCCGCCAACATCGCGGGTCGTCAGAGGACGTTAGCAGGACGATATCTCTGCGCAGGACGCGCCCATTAAGCTTAAACATGCACGGGCGTTCGTCCCGAGACGCGCATAAAACTTTTTCTAAGACGCAGCCAGAGCGGCGCAAAACTGTCATCAGGGCCAGCGTAAAACACAATGCAACACATTGTCGAGGACGAAGAGTCCTGCGCCGCGCTTTCTTCACCTCCACCGTCTGCATTATAATATTTATTATTTGTGTCTCCCGAATGAGCGGCGTAATGTCCCACCCGTCTCGTAAGCCCAGCTCGCATTTGCTTAGCGTCTATAGAAATGTTATTTTATTTAACTGTGCGCTGGCGCGTCTCCCAGCAGGACGCTTTCTCAAACTCCGGGACGATTCTCACGCGTCCACGGAGCGTACTTTTATGACAACAGAAGTGTTTAAAATTACCTCCGTGGAGACGATCTCATCATTTAATTTTCATCGCGCCACTGCAACGGGAGATTTTGTAGGTTGTTAATTTTTTTATATTGACTTTACTACTAGCGTAGACGCAAAGGAATTAAAAATAATGTCGAGAAGACATTTTTTACAGGCGTTGAGGGGAAATTATACTTTTGCGTTTGTTTTGGCAAGTCAACGTGGTGAATGAACCAATTCAATTACACATAATATGCGATTGTTCAAGGTACATTGAGTGACTTTTGTTTGATTTAATCATTTGTTACCTTTACAGAGCATCTCTCACGGGAAAAACACAAAAACTTGGAAAATGTCAAAAAGCCTGCGGTACAAATTAAGTTTTCTTAAAAGCTGTTTATTTGGATAGCTGTTATTTGCTCTCATGAGCAATAAAACAGAAAGAACAATCAAGAATTAAATGAAACGTTATTAAACAACATTTTCCAAAATATTTAATTCTACATTATTTTCTTGGTCCACGTAGAACTCCTCTTACATCAACAACAAGCACACTCATAACTACACTTGTAAATTCGTTATATTCACAACAAAATATTGCGCCTTTCTCTAATTTCTTCCAGGTATCTTGATACCATCCACTTGCCACACAAATATCCTGACAAATCATCTCAACGTCACTTCTATTCCTAATAAAAGGATTATTTAGAGATACTAATACAATAGCTTCCATCCTAGTCGTAGAATAAACCAATTTCCACACATATTTAGGCACTGGAAGTGTCTTCATTGGCAACATGTAGATCTCTACTAAGGAGTTGTTCACACCTGGAAGGGTGAGTACATCATGCGTGCCCGTCAAGATCCTAAGGTCAATCCCCAATTGCCCGCCGAGTTTCCGCACCATCGACTCCACTTTGTGCCAGTTCCCGCCATTGATCGACTGCCACTGTGGCACTGCATTGAGGTAGAAATAGGTAGAGAACTGCCAAGGTGCAAAGAGGAAGTCAGCATCGGGTGCTAAATGACCACGCGATAAGAAAGACTTGTTGTGGACATAATTATCTGCCAATATGGAGGATCCCAGCAGTCTAGTTAAAGTCGTTTTTTGATAAGCTTGTTTATAAGCGATTGCTGCAGAGACACCGAGGCCTTGGGTTGAAAAACCCGGACGGAATCTACTATTGGAAGCTTCTACAAAAACAAATCATTTTTAAGCATGCTAAGGAATTATAACTATGTTATTTACGTTTTATTAAATGGCCACGTAGGGTATGACCAGAATAAAAAGTAATTCCTTTCTGGATATTATGACAGCTTTCAATTAAAGGAACAAATTCAATTCTCCTGCGATGAGTTACGTCCACGTTATATCCAATATCTACAATGGTTCCTTGAGTTGACTTTTTGATTCCACATGAAGATTGTGAGCCAACTCTTTGATGAACATCGCCACGTATTGATCTATTACAAGATAACTCTCGAAAGGAGTACAACTTTCCAGCTACGTGAAGTTTACCATGCATGCATTGACCTGTTGTAATATTACTGCGACCTACAACAATATAATCTAATTAGAAGAAGAACAAATTAAATTGTTACTTGTACTTACTTAAAGTCAAATGATTTCTAGGATTGGGACAAGCTATTATAATTTTTTGTTCATTGTCAAACACTAAATTTCCATTGTTGACACTTGGAATATAAAACTCTAGGTTCCCACTGGAGTTGGTTAAGATGATTGGCTCACGTAGTTCTGTTACATTCGATGAATTCAATGGACAATAACTTATATCTGTTAAATAATATTTAATTAAAAAGGTTGTTACAACTGTTTCTTCTTTTACTTTTAGCAAATGTAGGCGAAGTCAGTGTGAATACAGTTAGACTAAAGTAGAACACGACAACCTCTCTGGCTCGCAGCATGATGGAAACTAGTTGGATGTCAAACACACATTGAACTTTAATGCCATTGTTAACTGACCATTTGAGGTAGTGTCAACAATCGTAAGCAACTATATCCTCACTGACTCAGTTCATTGTTCCAGTACTTAAATTTTGTTGATGTATTATTACTCGCTTTGAGCACATTCGTGCATTGTAATAAAAGTTAATTAGAAATAGATTTCTGTATTGCAATTTTATTTTGCTTGCCCAGGTTCATATATTTTGATTAGACCTCCGACTAGTCTACGAAATAAAATGGCAATAATGCTTTATTTTTTGGCTCTTTCTTAGACCCTCCCTACTCTCTTAGTTGCCAACAAAGAAAGGAGATAAACGAGTTATATCTTCTCGTTCACAGCGCAGCACACGACCTACGAAAAATAATTTCCGTGATGTTCGCACCTCGTAGATCATGATAAAGTTTTTCATTTTGTCTCGTTTCGTTGAGATTGTGCAACTTTTGTAGCTCTCCTCTTCTGCAGGCACATTGACTGCAACGCATCGACCACTAGGAAAAAATACAGCGACTCGCTTACAATCAGGGCGAAGATGAAAATCGGAGCAAAGAAGCGCTGTAAAATTCGTGTAAAAATTATTATATAATGCGAGGGACGTGCCAACGCCACGAGATAAAGGCTTTATGAAGGGGTCGCGTTTCTTGTTGGAGAAGGTAACATTTTGTTGCCACCAAATGAGAAGCAGCAGTGTGGCAGGCAGCAATAAACCTATAAATCGCGTTTTATGGTTTTATAGTCTTCCGCCGTCGCCGCCCGGAAAGCGGTAACAGCTACTAGGGTGTATTCTGCTCAAAGGACGTAACTAACTTGCTGTGATATTGCTGGAAAGCAATTTACCTCTGCAAGTTGAAACTTGTCAAGTAACGAAAAGTTTTTTGAAGCTCCAACTGTTTTCAAGACCTGGCGCTGGATTTATGAATGATTAAACAAGAGTAAATTGATGTGATTGTCATAAAAATGAATATCAAATGTTTAGTTCTATAATGGAGCTATATTTACAATAGGTAAATATTATCCACATTACTCTCTGCAAGCAATGAATCCGTCTGTATCTCCGTTCCACTGCAGTGCATAGCATCGTCGTCCGGCATGAGATGAGTATGAAAACTCCGACAGGCCGAAATAGCGCTGTAGATGATTTTTGCTCGGGTCAAGTCTCGCAGGAATTCCAGCTCGCCGCCTCGCATGCCAGGAGCAGTCTATTTTTTCTCCATCTCTGCCTCACGCCATGGCTGCACACACGCACTTGCATAACGTGTCCTTCCAGCCGCCGCCTAAGGTAGGTGGGTTTTGATCTAGTGCACTCTGCCGCTCATAACTTCGTCCGACCCGATCATGGCCCACGAGGGACGCGGATGACAAATGTATCCTTCCGCCAACTTCAAATTAGTTCCGGCGGCCCTGCAGCAAACTCACTACCAGGACGCACACACGTAATATAACAAATAACGTCAACTGTCTTCGTTTCTTCGTCGCCGAATATCTATTTGCGCTCTGAGCTGCAGCGCCGAATGGCGAGCTGCCTGCCACCGGCAAGCATGTTTTATCGCCAGAAGATAAAAAGATAAATTTCATATTTCACGCGCGGATGAGCTTCTCATCGAACGACGATACCCTCGATTCAATTTGCACGCGTCAGAGAGTTTTAGAGAATGTAAAATTGTAAATCATTTACGATAGCATCTAGCCGACCTGTTGCATGTAATCTATCAAAATTAAGCTCTGGAGTTTTCAGTTTATTCAACATCTAGCATCTGCCAGGAATACCAATGAATGAATCTGCAAATTGTTTATTTTTCTTTGCACTCATAGAGAATGCATCAATAGTGCTCCGATAGACATTTTACAATTTCATGATACCCGCAGGTATTACAATCTAGTACTGGTAAGTGTCAAACTCTGTGATTATTACAAAATCCAGCATGACAAACAACTAAACCTATAAATTTACATTATTGAATCCTACTTGCTGCTATGCCTCATCGCGTTTCACCGAACACAAGCACTCAAGTAGCAGTCCGATTCTCAAAAAGTCAGATTGTCAGGTACGGTGTTACACGTCCCGACCTCTTATCACTTAAAAACGCCGGATTGATCCAGCGACGATTCAACTCAGTGCCAACAGCGGTTCATAGAAATCTGGTAATATTGAGCTAACTGTTTCCTGACCCTCCTTTTGATTTGACACCTTCTCAGATGTTTTCTGAAGGACCTTCGCCTTCTTCGACCATGGTTTCTTCTCTATCGCTAATTTTGCCAGTTTCTTCTTTGTCTTTGAGATCTTTGGATCTGAAGCTGGCATTGTAGTGGATTCCAAATCTAAAAGCGCAAGGTGCTCCATGATATTCTTAGGTTTGTTGTTATGAACGCTGGTATCGTGTTTGCTACCGTTCTTGTTGGCGTAAACCACGACGTACTGGGAATACGCCGGGCTAGTTGGAACATTGATGTCAGCAAAGTCTCGAAAGTTTTCAAACTGTTGGTATTGCCTTGGGCGCGGATTTCCGCCAAAGTAGAAGGATGGACGACCATGGCCATTGTAGTAATTGTACTGTTCAAAAGAATCCGCGTCGTCGTTGTCTCCGTAGAACGTTCCGCCCGGTATAATACCAAAGTTTCCGCTTCCCAAGATACCGTGTGAGTCTGGCGAGCCAGTGTTGGCGTTTTCACCTTTGTTTCCGCTGAAGCGTGCAGTTGAATCAAAACCGACGTGTTGCTGGTAGGCTGTTGGACGGTGGCTGTAAGCAGCCTCGGGTTGATAAACAGGACGAGAGTGTCCTAAAGGCGGGTTGTGAAATAGAGCGAATGATGGATAAAACTGTTGGCTGTTGGCTATGTAACCGTCTAAATTCGGATTACTTTGTTGAACTTTTTGCGAATTTGTAATAGGTGTGTGTTCCATTTCCTCCATGTACATATCAGAGTCATCGTGGTCAGTTGCGGCAGCAATTTGGTCTTCCGAGGCTAAAAATATAAACATTGGATATAAGTATTGAATATTGTAAGGTGTGTACTTGAGTCATCTTCTAAATGTTTTAAAGAGATTTTCAAATGTCATAAAATTACATAAATTTTCTGCACTGCGAAGCATGCTGAGATCTTAGAGGCCAAGACAAAACTCGACATTGTTTCCAAGGAAGGTGCAGCTTATTGTTAACGAGCACCATCCTAGAGTAAACTAGATGAGACTAAATTCTATTCTAATCCACGATATCTGTTTTAGTAATTTTTTGCTCATCCAAACAACACTCACAGAACTAAAAATCAAGAAATCTTATGCAGAAAAAATAAATTACACAATTCTCACAATAAAAAAATTAAACTCGAAAAAAACTAACAATTAAAGCAATACCCAAGACGTAGTAAATTACAAAGTGTAACAAAGTGTGTTGCAACAACTCTGCAGAATACTGCAACACTATAGTTATGTCAGAAAAAACTATGTAACTAAAACAACAATAAGAACCTTGTACAATTGTTCTGGGCCACCTTTAATCATGCATTGCTTCGGAATTTTTAGTGCATCACATGAATGTAAAGTTTAATGTTGAAAACATGTCCTAGCGTGCATTTCACTAGTTAGGAATGATAGATGTCCTGGATTAAATAAGTTACCCTAATGTGAGAACTTTCCTCACATTGTGCTCCAACATTGCACTTGCATTCTGACTAGAGTTTACATTGCCAAGCACGACTCCCATAAATCGCAACTCGCCTCGCATGCAATAAGAATTCAAAGTGCAACTCGAGCAATGCGACAAGAAGCGCTAAATAAAACATGGTGAAATGATTTACACTGGCGCATAACACACAACTAACTGCTCCAACGTGTCGTAATGTTCGGGTTAATGTCAGTTTTGACTAAAATCCAGCATCAAATCAAGTCGTAACTTGCAGTTTCCTACAAGTTTGCAGTCTCAACGCTGGAAAAGTTAGTTGTTTACTGGGAAATTCATACATTAAAAAATTTAAGAGTTCAGATAATTATCTTAAAGTGTGTGTATCAAAATGTGGGACATAGTAATCCTTATTGAATTCACTGAATAGTAAAAACAAAGGCTAGAACAATGCAATATGCCATTTGATATTTACCTACTTTGGCTCGCCAGTGTTTCTTTTATAGACTTTTTCATGCTTTTTGCGTAGAAACCTTGTTTTCATTCATTTATTGTATTCCCACATGTCCCATATGCTACTGTGACCTCGTGAAAGAAGTAATAAACTCCACGGCAAGCCATAATTTTAAATTTTAGTAATTATTTTTTTAATGAACGACAGTATTTGTGAAATACCTATTAGATATTTAGGTTCCAACAAATGTTAAACAACAATTTTGGTTATATCAAAATATAGGTTTGTATAGGTTAATGCTGAGACCGGATTTTATACTTTTGGCTTGGAATTTTCTTATTTTCGGAGAAAATATTTAACAAAAAAATAAATAATGTATTTAATTCTTTATTTCTTTTTCATGTTTATACTTTTTGAATAAATTAGGTAAATTATTCAGGTCTTTAAACTTTTAGTTTCTTATTTCGAAAATTTCTCAGAAAAAAAAAACAGCCAATCAAATTTAAGTTTCGTTACCTCCTTTCATTAAATCTAATCATTAGATGTTTGGTCAAATATTGCAAAAATCGAAAGTATTTAGAAATTTACAGTTTTGAATCAAAATAAAATTTCTAATATAATTTACACAACAATTTCATATTTGTTACATGTTAATTTCTAAAGTTAGTATTATCTAAAAAATGACAAATAACGAAGACAAAAACTTAAATTCAAAACTCATAAATAGCAAAATCTAATCTTCGACATTAAAGCAATCAAATAAATTTGAGATTACTCTATATTAAACATGCAACTTTTTATCTTACATAAATAGGTGTAAGATAACAAATACATACTTTATTTGAACTCTCCTTCAAAGCATGACATGAAATCTATCATGTGCGATAAAATCAAAAATCGCAACATGTCTTAAATGAGATATTTCTTGCTGCTTTTATTTATAGACGCGTCAAACTTAATAGTTTTTACTTTCTTCGCCTTCGCCTAATAAATGCTTCTGTGCTGCCAAACAGTTTTAATAGGTCAAAAAAACACATAAAACATGTGAATAACAACATTAATAACATGATCATACAGAAAACAATATACTACTATTAACTACATATCAGGTAACTCTAGAAAAAAATAAAAAATAAAATTTTATTCAAAATACCTTTGTTGAATTTTATGGCTTAATCGTATTGTAAGTTTCTATCAAGTGAATTAAAGGTCTAAACAACTAAACAAATCACAACTTCTAAATTACGGCTATTAAAGTTAGCACTGCTTATAAACCGTTTTTAAATTACAACGTAATATTCATGTATGATCATTAAAATTTGCATCAATATCCTGCCAGTAGCGTGCGTTAGAGAGAATTCGGTGAAATTTTCTTAGAAAGTTCACGAGATTAATTCATTAAATTTCATTTAATACGAGCGTGAATAATGCAAAGATATGGCAATATCATGACCATCGATACAAATAGCATGAACGTATAAAACTATTTAAAAAATTCTACTAATAGATGCATAATTTTAAATCAGATTTTTTAGTAAATTTAACTATGTTAGATGAGATTTAGTAAGATGGCTATGGATGTATTGCCATGACAACGAGTATGTTTTGTTTTACCTACAGAGGTGTAGTTATGACTACGTCTTCTTTGATAGAGTCAAGGGGTTTTTAGATAATTGTTCGGGGGCGGCAGGGTGGTTTTAGGCAAGCTATTGAAAGTGTTTTGTATTAACTACTACTAAATTCTAACAACTATGACTTTTATACCTATGTTTAATTTATTAACTAGCTTATTTATTGGCAATTAAACAAGTGAACCCTTGTAGACATATTGAAGTAAAATTATTTCACCAAATTAAGAAATCTCATACATAATCAACTCAAGCCGCAATCAATAAAAAACAAACCTACAAATATCCTGCACATAGAGCTATCAAAAGCATGTTTGAAGTAAAACTTAACAAAACGCTAAAATCCGCAAATAGTGTGGTTGCGTTTAGTTTTATCACGGTGCAGTGATGATTATTTTATTGCGGTAGCTAGAAACGATATAAATCCGAAATGCTTGACTGCATCTTACCAATCTTACATAATGCGCAATGTAACTCCAGGTGTAATAACCGATTGCTTAGCTAGTCCGTTTTGTATTAGTAACATACTGATCATCATCGCTTGACATGCTCAACAATGCTCGCAGCTTTCATTACGTTCTGTTTAACAGCACAAGGAAATTTTAAATTTATGCGATAATCAATAGACCTAGAAGTAGTATAACTAATTATTATTAACGCATTGCGTAACAGTTAATCTATAAAAAGTATTCAGTTAATTGTTGATGTTCTTGTATCACTTCCTTGTGTGTTTAGGGCTTTCGATCATAGAGCTAAATCATGATGAAATGAATTTACAAGCGTCTAATTTATGCTATAAGCAATGCAATTATTTCACACGTTAAGTCTTGCAACAGAGACACGAAAAAAGTTTTGGGATTTGTAATAATCCAAGCATTCAATGCATGTAATAAACAATTTGGAAGTTACGTGAATGTAATCTGCATTACAAATTGCTCAAGTTAATAAATTTTGCATTATTTTGCAATTGTAATTGTTGTTTTTGTGATTTTCCGTTGAACGAAGATGATGGTGCAATCGGTGAGTTAATTTTGATGAAATTTGCTGCGGTTTCTAAGCCAGCTGATAGAAATTATGGAATATGACTTCAGGTGCTTTATGCACGCGCATCGTCTAGTGTCGTTGCTCAATCATCGCGAAAAATTACGAGTGGTCGAACCGATCGTTACTTTCTAATCGTTTTCAAAACATCACGAGTTTACCAATAGATTGCAGACAAATTTACACATTTTTCATAGCTCAAGCCAATCGCCATTAGATTTGCCAACCGATAAGAGTTTTCCACTGAGATGGATAACAAGCATGTTACAATTAAATGCGCACCAATTAATAAAAAATAAATTGTAATTGATAGTAATTACGAGGCTTGACATATATGCAATATTAATAAAGTGCTCAAATGAAAATCATCAAAGCGAATCATTTAATCGATGTTTAATTGTAATAATTGACAGTCGTGCTGGAACGCTGTGCAGTACACGTGTAATCACATCTGCTGCATGCTAGTAATTCAATATTGTAACATCTGGTTGTTGCATGTGCGTTGTAAAGTTGCAATGCCAATGCAACAATTTGAATGCGATTGTAGACGGATATGGTATGGTTTCAGTGTTTTTGTGAAATCTGTGTGCCTCTTGATTAATGCAACTAGAGCAATGGCTCGATGGTTTGCTCTTCCAGTTTACTCTTCGACTAAACCTGCCAGGCAAACAGAACATTCCAACTAAAATGTTGCAATTCAATGTACTTGTAGGTAATGTTGTAACTTTACTCTGATTTAATTTTTACTTTATAATAAATTGACCAAAATATATTTTTCTGTAAAAATTGACATCGCTTCTTCTCTTTCCTAAAGAGAAACGTCTACCTTGTCTGGCTTTTGAGCCCTGAAGGCAATGTGAAGTAAAGGATGTAAGATCAGTATACCTGAGAAAACTCGGTACAGTCGGCTAGATTCAACCCACTGTCTCCCAAATGCAAGTCCACAGATTTAAATATGTAAAATGCATGTTTGAATCTTGTTTATTGTATCTTTGTCTTGGGTATTTCTAGATGATCACTTTATTTGCAACTTAAAATTGTTTCAGATTTGCCAAAACTAAATTACGCCTTGAATAAAATATATGAATTATAAACCAACAAAGTCTCACTTTTGCACACAAAATTGACATTTCCTAACTTATAAAGAAAGACTTTCAACAGATAAACTTTAGTATCAAATGAATGATAATAAATGTCAAAGTAATAAAAGTCCAATAATATTTTTTTTCAATTCTATTAAATACATTTAAATAATAAATACGCAAGGTATAAAAGAAATTATTTTTGCCACATTAAATGATTACCTATCACTTGGTGAAATCAACAGAATACACATTAAAACTTGTTTCTTCTCGTATTCAAGTGATATGAATATATTAAAAGTAATTAATTCAGGTAATTAAATACACTTCAATTCACTGCAATGATGCTAGCCATGATAAAATAAAAAACAAGCTTAATTTCTATAAATAAACACATTTTCTAGAGACCAAATGCAAAGAAAATTAGAACAAAAACATGCGTACAAATTCATCTTCAATTTCTTTCTTAATTCCTCTTTACAACTCTTAAAATTGACTTGTGGGCTAAACTACTATTAACAACTGAAAAAGAATATTAATTGCTAATTATTAACTATCAGTAATGTCGATAAATATATACCTTTAATGGAGAATCAAGTAAATTCTTAATTAAATAGAATAATTTTCATTAAATTGCGTAAAATACTCAATTATATCTCTATAATAAATCTGGGTAGCTATACAAAATTGATCTTATGTGTAAATTACATACCTAGAATGGATAAGAATTAATGTCAGTAACATTTGCTTACATAAGATATTTATAAATTTTATTTCAAGAAATTTGGAATAAATAAGAATATTTATTTGTAATATTAACATTAAAATTGAATATATATTTTTATTATTAACGCTGTGATTAATTTAACTTTCGACTCTTGAATTTTATCTAATAAACTATGATTATGTCATCTCAATGTGATTATACTCGATCAATTTTAAACTTCCTAAAGCATTGTTACTATCGTTGCAATCAAAGAATTTCTTAAACAAATGACAACTTGATTTATTAGGTGAATATTGTATAAGTGATTATGATATTTGATAATAAGAAGAAAGTTTGCTTCAACCATCAATATTTACATTCTTGAAGTTGAAATTGTTCAATCTCTAAATTCCAGTTCTCAACAACATAATAATTGGTAATTTAGGAGTTGCACTTTCATTCTACATGCTTCGTAATTATATAAACTATTGAGATCTGTTATAACATTTTTAACTTTTTGCTTTATTTTCAAAGTATTTAAGGAATAATAAAACTGTGCAATACAAAGTATAGCACTTGACTACTGCTTACACACTCGTAAACAATAAATTTCCCAGATTTCAAATCAAAAATCCTACAAAGAAGCAAAACTCTTAATTTCGATTGGTATGCCTTACCAAAAAAATTCTATGTTTTTTTAAATATTCGTATTAATAACAATTTTCAGAGATCCTGAATTGAAAAATGTTCTTCTGAACATGTATTTACCACGATTTGTTGTTATTGCAATAAAAAGGTTTTAAGCTAATTCTGTAGCATGATACAAAACTTTTAAAAAAAATAATTTAATATTAATAAATAAATTAATATTGGGTAGAATAAATTGTTCTATTTGCGAAAACAATTAAAATTTTTCTTATGCATTTAGTTTTTGTCTTATGCTTATTTAAAAAAAATTTCAATGAAAGTATTACAATGTTTTTCGACAAAACACCTAGTAAAACTAGTAAAAAAAATATTTCCAAACAAATTGTTTCGCAATTGAAAATAGATATTCTAATGGCACTTGGAATGCTTATTTCGCTGTTGTCCAACAATCTGATAACTCTGTAGACTACTTATAGTTAATGAACTGCTGATTTACTCAAAGCTGCTATAAATGTAGTACGGAGATAAAACCTAATCGCAATTACGACCAGTAGAGCACTATGTACGCCAACATTTTCACAGAAATTGTTATATAACCCATTGATTTTTCAGTCTCCGAAGCCATAGCCGAAACTAAATTAGTGCGTGGTGATACTTTTTCACTTTCACTCTGCACAAAGTTTAAGACAAAAACTTAAATTCATTCTTTAACTCATCATTGTGGTTGTTAAACAATTGGAATTGTCAAATACGCAATTCTTGATTTTGAAACCAACATGTCTATTGTCTCCCGACCTTTCCAGCTTCCCAACGCTGCTTAAAGCGCACATCTCCTAGAATGGCAAGCGCAAAACAATCACACGTTAAATTAAAATTTAAGTCAGCTCTCAGATTGCTAGTTGTTAACGTCGTCATGAATATTGGTGTAAAAAGTAAAAGGAGTGAAAGTTCTCTGCATTGCGAAGTCGAACGGTAGAGAGAAGACTCAAAGCGATTGCTGTGATGTGAGATGACAAACAAGACAAACAAGCAAGAGAAGAGCAATGAAAGAAAGCATACTTACTAAATGTTATGTATGGTAATCACAGTTATTTCATCAGAATACTGCGGATACAAAGAAGCTAAACTTCCGCAATTCGCAATAAAATTCGTTGACATCAATCCACACGTCTTCAATGAACTATAAAATGACTTCCCGATTTAAACAAAATGCCAAACTTTACGGACTTAATGAATATGCCCGATCATGTCGTTTCCTGGTTTTCTCTACTTGAAATTCGCCGCATTTTTACATTTTCTCACAGGCATATTGTGATTCGTCAAGATAATTACACTTGAACCAGTCGATTTAGTATTCTTTAATCGCCGTATAAGTAAATCTAGTACAGACGTTCATTGCAATTCGTCGTACTTTGGTTGCATAAGAAATAAAGAGATCACTAGGAGAGTTTTCACTTATTGCGAGCCACCACAAATTCAATCAACCTTTGAAAGTCTAAACAACCCCTATTAGTTATTTAACGTTTTTTTTTTCAATTTTAATCGTATTACATTTCAACTATTTCTTCTTTTATTCCGCTCTGATAGGCATTGCTTGCAAAACTTTTTTCGCTCCGCGAATTTTCACCGCATTTATAACATCTAACAGCTGACCACCATTGAATCAAATTGACAAATGCAGTCTGTACATATGATTGTTCGACATGATCGCCTCTCGTTACACTTACTGCGGATGATGTAATTATTGTCTAATTAACATCTATAATAATGCCATAGCGTGCTTCTTTTTACGAGGCACGCATTTTAATTGAGTATGCCACAAAATTAGGAAATGCAGTGAGCAATTGAACGATAGTTGTGTGTAATTCTGCTTAAAGCAACAGTATAACAATACAAAACGTTCAAGCAGATTATGTAAATGCAAACAATGTAAAATAGAGAAGATTTAGCAAGGTGTGAAAGCACAAGCTTCACAAATAGTTTAAAATGTTGTAATAGATTGTGCAAAAAGCATATTGGTATTCAGGATTGTTAACTAGGAAGCAGATTAAATTAGCAAAATTGATGATGAATTAAGATCTTTCCTTCGTAGTTAACTTTTGACTCTTAATAAAAAAATTACATAAATTATTTTTGAGCTCAAAAAAGTAAATTATTATCAAATCATAATTCATCTTGCATGATCAGAAATGTCCTTTTGTCTCTGAACTTTTTATGTCAAATCTTAATTGAAATTTGTCATTGTAAAGCTCATGATCCTAAACAAACAATTCTCATCCACTGACAACTTGAGTAATCATTTAAATGAAATTGTATAATGCACATTGTAGTCAAATGACTTGCATTGCATTGCAATGCGAAGAGCGCAGAATAACATCCGCATTGGCTAAGGCTCAAGATAAATATTAAATAATTATTTGATTACTCTCACAGTTTTCTACTCGGTTTGCTAATGAGTTTTTAAAAATTCAATAGTCCATTCTTAAATGTTGTAAATCAAGGCATCTTGACACAATTTGCGCATAATTTATCGTATTATATAATTGCAATCAAGAATTGCAGACCGTAATGTGCGGACAATTAAATAATATGCTAAGTGAACAAGCTTGAATATTAATTTATAGCATCCACTGAATACTCGAAGAGGTGGCCAAGAAGTAATTGCGCATGGTGTAATGAAAGTCATAAAATCATCGCCTCCGAATTCCGGAGAACTACTTTTAAGTAATGGCAATAATGGCAATTAAATGGTACAACTTTTCACGTATGTAATTTATTGAGGTTTATTTCGAATTTCAACTGACTCGGTAGGTTAGTGTTTTGCTTTGGTTCCTGTTTAATTATTAAAAATAATATATATAATATACAGGATAGTAACAGTTTATAAATTAATAAACTACAAGATTACTTTAAACTGGTCATAATTAACACTTTGAGAAATATTCGAATACAAATTTTCAGAAAGTATGAACTTAATTGATCTGAAATAGTTTTGATGCGCATTTTCTCAAACTAATTTTGTTTTCTACATTTTGCTCTAGTTGGACGCGTAGTTTTAATCACTCTTCGCCTAATTAATTAAAATTCATACCGTAATTATGGAATTTAGAATTCTAATTCATTTGATAAATTTATCATTGATATTTTTACATATTCACTGCCAGGTAAATAACCGAAAAATGTATATAGCATTACAATTTCTTTATAAAAAATTTAAGAAGTAAATCTAATGACAATGTAATAAAATATTGAAATTTAATCTCATTGAATTAGTTTACATGCCATCGAGTTCTTACTTCAAGCCAAGGACATTGCAATCACTGAATTGTACACTAATTTATTCTAAAGTTTCTACAAGTTTCCGGGAGTCTTATTTTTATTAGATTAATGGATTTATATTTGACGATTGTCGCTGAATAATATAATCAACAATGAGACCAATGCATATTTAACTAGCATGAAAGTGTTCACATTGAAATAATAAATCAGGAAGTTACTAATTTATAACTTGTTCTTTGCTTTGTTATTAACATTTTAATAGTGGCAATAGTTTCGAATCAATCAACCCAATCAAATAGTTACAAATTATTGTAGCAAAGCAATAGAAAAAAATAGAATTATTGGATGAGATAAATGTTTGTAGCTGTAGCTATGTTTGTTGTAGTTTATGACATTTTTAGTTTCCTTTATTTACAAAACGCTGAAACAAAAATTTGGGCTTGTCTTCATTTATATAATGACACAATTTCATTAATTATGCATCAATAGAGTAGGTAAACTTAATGTAAACAGTGTTAAAAATGTCTCCGATGCCTCTGAATCTCTGGAGATTAAACATTTTGTATTTTTACTGTGTTTGCCTAGCTAATGATGAGACGTTAATTAGCACGCATTCTAGTAGATTAATGCCGACGATAAAGTAATATTTATGTCAGTATAACATGAATAAAACCATTAATTACCACAAATAGCACGTACATAAATTTCAAAGAAACAAAAATACTTTTCTCATATTTTTCTTGTTTATTACTACTTACATTGCGAATATTGTGGATATCCATTCGCAATCGCGAGAACTGCAACTAGCAGATACATCAACTTCATTGTTGCACTTGTCGAAAAAGTGTGAAACGCTGATAATGCCAGTCACTTCCTCGTAAATACGCGCAGCGAAATCACCGGACACCAAAAACCACCGACAACAAACACACCTGGCTAATCTAAAGAGTGCGAGCAACGGACTGAGCACTTTCTCGCCGGCGCCGAATACTTAAGCGGCTTGCTTGCATGCCCCACCTTGCCGCTTCCGAAAGGAAGAGCTGCCATTGTCTCTGGAAACATCATAAACTTTGTTTAAAGTAAATGGTTTGTTTCTCAAATGTAAAGAATACTAGCTGTGAGACTACGTTAAGAATTAATTAATTTCTAAGGCATTCCATAAATAAATTTATGGAATGAACCACAAAGGCTCATGTCTTGTTATTGCTTTTAGCGAACACCTATGGTCGTGGCATTTTCGCTTGCGTCTACTATACTGGAAAATTGGAGGTTTGGCAAGACCTTTACTTCGAAGGATTTGTCGCAAAACAAAACATTATAATTGTCTTTATAGAATTAATGTTGACATCAATTGGGTATTTACGAGATTGTCCTTGAAATAAACTTTTAAGCTCAGCTACCATCGTAGTTTGTAATAAATTCCTGTTTATATCACTAGAAATAGATAGAAATCCCGATTTTCTTTGTTAAGCCACATTAAATAGTTCACGGTCTCTTGAAGTTGTTCCCATGAAGTCTTCATGTCTTTTTGCCGCCGCTTGCAAGACGTCTAATAGAACACCGTCGTAAAGTTGGCTTAATGACTGTTCACTGTAGATTAGCATTAGCGACGAGAAACAGTCTACATGTCAACCGCAAGTGAAACATCTTATCGAACGACGCAATTCGCATAAGATTACAATGAAAGAAGGCTTGTCGCAGTCGGCAAAGTTGAAATTTGCATTTGTTGCGCGGAATTCAGGCATTGATAATTGAAAATTCCACACCGTTAAATAATTATAAGCAGAACAGAATAAAAGTTACGTAATGTTGAAGTTACCTTCTGAAACTGTAAAAGTTCTTGTTTTAATCGGAAAATACAAAAAAAAGCTGTGATGACTGAAATTACGTGAAGGAAATGACAAGACATTTATCTTCAATCTGTATTGAAAGTAAAATGATTTATGTAGAAATAATTAGATACTAATAAAAGAGGAAAATATACTCGTACAATCACATTTTGCTGATAATTTTAATTTCATTTCTACAACTCTTACTTTTACGGCAATACGCGTAAACTTTAATACAAATTAGTAAAATTAAATACATCATAAAATAAGCACTAAAATCCTTCTTTCAATAACAAGAAATAATTTATTAAAATGTTTATAATTATAATTAAATTACTTCTAAAGACTATAAGAAAACAACTTGCAAATTAAATTAAAGTTTATCATGTTATCAAAGTATAAAGACATTAATTCATCATTGCCTAATGCACGAAGAAACCTAAAACTAAATAAAGATCACTTCCTCAGTTCATTTCACTTCTTGCAGATGACGTTTAACAAGGTGTGACAGGTGCATTTTAAATTAACATCAATTATACAAAATTGCGATTTTCAATTGCCATAAAAGGATATAAAATGCCGGGTGTTTAATGCAATATATTTTAAACAATTTACGACTGATATTTTATTCTATCAAATTAAATTGTATGATTATTGAACACTGGTATAAATGAAGCAATGACATCAATGTGTAAATTATATTATTCAACTTTTGTCACACTCATAATTAGATCAATGATGGACAATGTACAATTGTTAACTGTTAGCTAACTATATGCTGTAAGCAGTAAATGCTTTATGTCTTTAGAAAATACAACTACTAATGCCTGGAAATTGTTCAATTTATAAATAAATATTTCTCCATTTGTTAGAATGCATAGCAAATATTTCAATATTTGTCATCTGCTCATCCACGCATGAATATCATGTTTCTGTATTGAATAATAGGTAATGTTTTATCGCATTTTATCACGTTATAACTTTAACACCGCTTTAACCACCGACACAATGATAGCATCATAAACAAAAATGCGAATACAATTCAATTGGATTTGGTACACACAAAAGCGCAATTACAGCTGGCAAAGCGGCTCAATAAATTTAGCCCTTAAGTTGGATTTTTGGTGGCAATTTCAGAAGCGACGATGGAGTAGCACATTTAATCCGATTACGGGATATTTACAGCTTGAATCCTACACTACAATGTGATTAAACCCTTTGCTTCAGTAGCGTAAGTTGCTTAGTAGGTATCGCAACAAAATCTTGTCAATTGTTTAGACAATATTGAACTTTCTCAAAATTTACTAATCTTTCGAAAGATGTTGACCATTTCGCAATTCGTGGAAAATATAATACCATCACTTGATTCTGTTTATTTATGGCTGATTGTGAAATCCCTTCACGTAGAGAATAAATCCCACTTATACAGACAACGTGCGATTTGTCGTAAGACTTAACAAAGAGATGAAAAGTAACACGCATCATCTTATTATGTAAATTTAGTCTGCACCACATGTTGAGTTGGAGATAATAAATTGGTCGTGTGTTGTCGAGACGCATGAAGCACATAAGATTTCCGGCAAGTGAAAGTTTTGACCTAAGTTCATAGGTCACTAAGAGTAAGATGATTAGGTAAGAAGTAAATATGCGTATGTTATTAAAATTTATGATTATTATGTTTATATTGCATGGTTAATTTAATTATGGAATTTCTAAAGAACCACTTGAAATGCATTTTGTGGAAATCATTTGCATTGTGAATAAAGAAATTTAAAAAAGCAGCAGTCATTAACAGAAGAGTCCTCTGTTAGTAAGTTATGGAATGATTCTAATTTGAAACATATATCCAAACATGCTTCGCTTCAATCGAACGGTTGCCATCTACCTACCACAAGCTAAAGGAGAAAGAAGGAAACTGAAACAATTAATTTCTCTAGAATTGTACGGTTAGAATGCGCTCTGTGTATTAATCTCATCTATTTCAAGATACGTATTCATCCGAATGCAAATTTATTCGCATTATAAAATCACTCAGTCATTAATTGCATAAACGCATAACACGTGCGCAAATCAGTACCGTGAATGCAGAGAAAAATTTATTTTACATAATTGTAAACATTCTGCTTCCAGTTAACACACATGTTGAACAAGTACAACACCAATGTACCTGTCTGTTGTCGCTCTTTCGTTTTCCGTCGGACAATGTGCGCGTAAACGGGGAATAACAAATCATGATTGATGAACGGCAACAAAACCAAGGCAACTTTAGAATCGGTGTATCGGCTAGTATGAAAATTGCGGCAAACCGCAGCAATTGGAATTAGCATTTAATAAAAAAAAAAAACAAAGTGACATAATTTAGTACATTTATTGATTTGTACAATCGATTTCTCGATAAAAAAATGCACAGGAATGATGAAAAAATACTTTCCATGGAAGATGATAGAGATGGTTACACAATTGAAAAAAATCACTGGTTTAACTACATTACTGCATCAGATTTTTGCAATAAAAATAAGTACAATTTGTAAGTGTAGCAAATGAACAAATAATTCGCTCTCGCACAGTAGAGCAAGTTGTTATTAGCCAGTGTTATCAATAAATAGACACTTGCGAAATAAATAGGTGACTTGAAAATAAATACTGATCACGTCTGAGCCAAATAAACATTAATAATTTACATAAATAATTAAATAGAATAAATTAGTTAAACAAGTAGAATAAATTCGGAGGCGTGTGTATCTACGTCAAGATTCCGCGCAAAAAAAATAAGGAACTGTACAAATACTTGATTGTAAGTTTGGAAAGTTTGTCTTACTAACTAATATCACAGATTGGCACAAATTTGAATAAGAGTCTTTACACTAAAGGCGGCATTGGAACAACTATAACTGTTTTGTTTGTAGCTGTGGCTTCGATTTGACATAAAAAATAAGTTTCTCGTTAAGTTTTTCAAATCGACTGCAGAATTTCGTAATCACATTCAAATCACCACACTTTTTGTTGTCCCTCCTATTTGCTATCTTCTCACTGGACTGCACATCGAAGATATTCACAAATTTGTTCATGATGAAGATGTAGGTGTTGAGAGTTTCGGAAACTTTCCCATCGCATACCTTTGATCGATCTTGCGCTTTCAGAAGGGATGCTCGCAGTGCGCTGAACTTGTGACTATGACGGAACACAACTTTCTTCTGGGTTTTCTTGAGAACTGTTAACTTCTTCAGAGTGTCACTGACATCCGTATTGCATATCAATGACTTGGTATGTTTGGATTTACCCCGATGCACTTTTCCTTTATGGCTGCCCTCAACTGAGACTTCTTTGCTGCCCGGTGATAAACTGATCACTTTCAGCCTTTTATAGAGCTGTTGAAAAATTGTAAAAATAACTTTGACCTGCTCGTTGGTATCCAGCATGTCGTTGTCAGTTCGGCGTAAGAGTTCCTTGATGCGTTGACGTTTGTCGCTGTTCTTTGAGTTACGCTGGAGTAGTTGAGCGAGGGTGGATTGAATTCGTAAGGCCATGTTACACAGTGTTGTGCTGGTGTAATGATTGCTGGATTTGGATTGCACTTCCTTGATGAACTGCAGCAACTCCTTAAAACGTCTGACGAGTTTATCACGATTGGCTGTATGAATTGCACGCAGAAAGTCTGGAATCATCAATTTCGTCATGTTCTTTGCAGTTTCACTTGAGAACGATGCATCTGCACACTTCAAAGCCTTCTCAAACTTCCTAATGTTCACATTGAGTTTGCCAGAATTAGAGAGAGCAGACACCGAAGGACACATGTTGATAAAGTCCTGCGGGTAGTCACAATGATTGTGGCGAATACCATGGCCAACTGACAGTACTTTACTATCCAGCGATGTTTCCGACAAATGGATTTCAGTCACATTGAGTCGTAGGTAAAGTTGATGAAAAATAGTGAAGATCACTTTGCCTTGGCGGTTAGCTTGTGTCTTACTGCTGTCAGTCATGTTGAACATCTCCTTGATGCGATTGCTGCCGAGAGTGTCCTTGTTGTTGATCTTGTGAGCCACCAATGTCTGGTTGGCGATGGGGTGAAGAGTTGCCTGGATCCTCGCAGACATATAGCACATTGTGTTCTTAGTATAGTTATTTGAGGTGTTTGTTTGTACTTCAGTAATATAACGAAGAAGTTCACTAAGTCGCATGATGACTTCCTCCCGAGATGCCATCTCGATTTCCTTAAGGTACTGAGGCATGGTCTCCACGGTCATGTTCTTCGCTGCGCTCATCGTGAAGGACGGATCCGTGCATTTGAAAGCCTTCTCGAAGTTATCCATGTGTTGAATGGCAATGCTTATTTGATCAATGCCCTCATTGTTGATCTTTCCGGGGACGATGGAGCGTGTATTACGCTGCTGGCACGCACTGATGAAGTCCTGCGGATAGTAGCACTCGTCCGCAGGGCGCCCGTTCGCAACTTGGGCCAGCAGGATGGCACAGAGGAGAATACACGTCGTTGGAAAATCTGCAAACGAGGTAGATAACGTTGAGCAATCAACTCGACGCCTCAGGACCGCCGTCGGACGGCGTGCGGGCGATGAGTCATCGGTTTTGTGACACATGTCCACGCGGTCATACCACTTAATTATGCGTAATGTTACTTAGACTGAGTGAAGTTGCATTCGAAACTGGGGATCGCGCTAAAAGTCCGAAAATTTCCGAGGACACCAGATGTGAACGAATGGTACGACGGTCGCGGACCGACTGACTGGTCTACACACTGGGCTCCGGGTGGTACCCGCTACCAACCGGAGTCAGACTCATACCCGAAAACCGACCTAACAGCACTGAATTTTGCGTGTGCGCATTTCTTCCCCACAATGGCGATAACCATGCATATCTCAGCTTAAGCAGCGAACGCAAGTTATTTAAAATAGCAAGTAAATACTAACCTATAGCTAACATTGCTGGTTGTCTGACGGAGTCGAATTAATCCGAGAAAATCATTGGGTTGTAAATCACAATTAATGTCCGCCGGAATACAGTTCACTCATCAAGGCACTTTTATTGGACCACCTTGCCACACTTGTCTCCTGTTTGTTTAGGTACGCGTTGACGTGATGAGCATCACACCACCTTGGCGCGGCCGTTGAGCGGCTTGTCGCAAATGCAATTATTAGGATTGATTCAAACTTACTTAAGTAGGTAAGTTACACGTCCCCACTCCAAAACGAGCCCAGTTGGCGGTGCGCTTGTTCGCCGCACGTTCATTCATAAGCGCGATCTGCGTCAGCGGCCTCAAACCACCACGCGACTCCTGGAACGTGACAATGAACAATTTGTTTCCAACCACCACACGTTTTCCATCTAAATCCAATCCCGGAAAATTAACCAGTATTGAATCAACTCCACGAAAACGAAATAAAAAAATTGCTTCCTTATTAAGACACCTGACATCCTGATCGCATCAACATCACAAGCAAAACAGATAATGAATGCGCGAAAGAATTGTATTTCGATCTGGAAGGTTGACGTCACCTCGCATTTAGTCATGCTTCATCAGATCTGACCGAAAAGAAGAACCATTTCTTTCTCTTTCATTCCATCTTCTTGCGTTACTCTCGATTGGTGTTCACTATTACACATCAATTGGCCATTCTTTTGGTAGACAAATTCATGAATGAAATATTGCGAAATATTTCAACGCACATTGGCAGGAGATGCGAGTGTAATCAACTAATACCTTAAATTTTATTCGAGTTTTTCTTGATAATCCACAAGTGCACTCATTGTATGTACAAGGTAAAGAAATAATTTATATGAATGAAGAAAGCGGAGCATCTTGATAGCAACGTCGCTGCTTGCTATTATTTCACGGCGAAGTAAACATTCACATCGTTTTAATCACTTTTAATACTGCACTATAAATAAACGTCGTGGCGACGAAAATGTGGAAGCGGATCTACGTTGTTGTCAGGTCGCTAGGAGCACTGATCCTAGGGACTAGTCGCAAGTCGCTATTATAAGGATTCCGCCGAAGGATTTCCCAGTGAATCAAAGAAACTGATTAATCATGGAAAATGCATCGGCATCCGTTAGACCAAGTAAAATGCGTAATCATTATTTCCATCATTTACTTGACGGCAAGAAGAAAAAAACTCGCAACTTATCCCTGTATCCCTACTAGCAATTTGATTTTCCAGCTGCTGTATGCGGCATGTAGCTTCTGTGTGTAGCATAATGAGTATTTTTCAAGTACAACTTGCGTGTCGTACGTAAATTGAAATAATAGCCGAGAATATGTAATTGCCCGTATGCGCTGCCGCAAGCAGCGGAGACAATCATGTCATATTAGGTCGGTCTTAATGAATCCGGTAATGGAACACGCCATGCATGCGACATGCAGCGTCAAGTGCAGCAGCAGCGAGGTGAAATCGAGTCAGGGCGGTCTCATTAGCGCGAAGCATCCATCGCGATGAGGGTTGTTTGCGCGGGGCGCTTCGTTAAAACGCGAGCAAAGCGCCATTAACAATTCCCTGGCTGTCAGTGCTAATCGTTCGGACACATCTGGAATGCACACCCACGTCCCCGCGCACCGGAGGATCTTCGCGTCGTGCGATTATTCAATGTCACTCGGAGCCTTAAAATATTCCGTCTTGGAGACTTTCTTAATTTGAAGCTAATATATTGTGGTTGCCTTTAAAAATGATAACTACTTCTGAGTCATCATTACAATTGGCGTTATCACCAACTTACGCTAGTTTGTTTAGCTAAAGCTTGAATTCAGTACATACTCTGATCCAGGTGCATGCGAGTAAAGTGACGAAAATATTCTGCTGATTGTGGTAGGAATGTCAAAAGAGAGCGACATTCTCGTTTAGTGATTGTGTGATTCACCATCTCATATTTTGAGCAGTTTTCCGCTTCAAGTTCCGCGACCTTCATTATTACGGTTGTTGCTTCAAGCGCCAACAATTGTCGTTTGCACTCGGCGAATCACGTGGAAACACATTTGAATCTTCTCTATCAACAGTATTAACAATAATCGGCCGACGGAGCAGTAAACGATAGTTCATAAATAGAAATAGTACAAAAATAGAAGCGCATAAAACAGCGTGTCGGTAAGTAATGCGAGCCGCATACTTGCTTTATTTGTTTACCAACTCGAAATATACTGATAATGATGCGTAATTGCGACATCAGTGTCGTCATATCAGTGCTTCCAGTTTAATCCGGGGAGAAACTCAAAATGCAAGTTCTTACATGGGTAGCACAAGTGCCGGATGAAGTCATCATTTGTACGCATTTTCTGCAATCCCGTCTGCAGTCAGTAGTAATTAAGACTAGGTACTGTTTGTAGGCGTTGATGCACGTCAGCTTGCAAACATTCGGATGTGCCGACATGCGGAACAGTTAAATCCGCGTATGATCATTTCAATTCCACCGCGAATGACTCATTTTTCACACGAGTTTGTTTCCGTTTGTTGCGAGCAAGCCATGTAATTAATAATACGCTATGCTAGACTGTGTAATAATAAGTGCAATGAACGCCAACATGTGTTCAAAATTGATATTTATAGCGTCTCAAAGCTGCAATATTAAAGAAATTGTACAAATCATGAAACCACAGCTTAACAAATTAATTACTTGCGGCAAAGTGCAATTCTCCCTTGGCTAATTATTGGTTGCGGGAGAATTAGTCACTGTGAACTATGGTTAAATTTCCAGGACTTAGTTAAATTGTTGAATCATTTTTTGCCACCCAAACAAAGACCATATAAGTGCAAAAGGAAAATAGTTTCCAGAATGACATTTCTTCAGCATTAGAAATTGTTCTATGAGTGATGTTGTCATGTCGATTCAAATTCGTTCAAGCATTTCAAACCGCTTGGGTTTCCCACATCCGCACGCAAATAATTTTCTTCCCATCGCGATAAACAATTAGTTCATACTTACGCAAACAATAGACCTTTTTGCTTAATTCCCAACTGCAATAGAATTTCCCAGTGACGTTTTGCAAATTCTTCAAATAGACAATACATGCCTTGGACGCTTTTCATCAAGTTGGTATGTGAGAAGTAGTGAAACTTACCAGCAATAAGTCAACATGGTAAATATATTTAGGAAAGACTGGGTTGTAGTACCTATGCTTTCTTACGGTTTCCTATCAACTAGCAACAATTATGCATTGGTGCATGTGCAAATTGTAATATTCATGTTCGAAGCGTGTCGCAGCTCAAGACATCGGCCGATCGCCGATTGGACCAACCGCAAACCAACCCAACGGCAGCAGCATTATGGAGGAAAACACGAAAACGACCGCCGCATTCGCCAAGTTGCATGTGTGCGGCATGTCCGCCAAGCCTCGCACGCTCATTATCCAGCAAACAATTATACGCTCGCCAGCGATAACCGTGGCGCATTCGTAATATGCGCGTTTATGTTGCGACAACCTCGTGCAGCCGTGCGAACTTTAAGAAGTCGCCGAAATTAAAATTTATCGCCGACGTGGATTTTCTCCTCATTTGGAATGGTTCATAACTTTGATTTCCACCAGCGCGTACATGACGACGTCAGACACCATCATGTATTATGATGGTGTTATGATAAGGAACCAGTGTTGCCAAAAGCAGCTAAAAGGGTGTTCTATTGAAATATGTGGGCATAGGAGAGACATCAGGGACATTCTTGAGCAGGCAGCGTGACGATGAAGAGAATTTCTATATTTATTTATCTTCTGCTGGCAAGTGGGCATGCCGAATCAATTGAGCGTTTATTGAGACAAGTATAATGCGCATAATAGAAAATGTTCCGTGTCCTTCGATGAATTGTGATCGGCCGGGAGGAGGATTTCTATGCGGCACAAGCGCAGAAATAACACGACGCACAATGAGTGAGGAAGCGACATGACAAAAAAGAGAAAACGCAAAAAGGAGGAAATTTACAACCGGTTGTAACTCAGCATGTAATTTGTAGGGTGGTCCTCTTTTGCACGCCCGGCCGTCGGACGCGCTCAACGCCGGTGTATAATGAGACCCCCAATTAGACACCCGACTCGTTTTCACGTTTGTTTTCACGTCCGTTTTTACACGGCGATGGGCCGCAACCGTCAAGCGCGTTTATCGTTTTATCTCCGCACGCCGGAGCTCAGCGGCGCGGCGTCTCTAGTTAAAATAAAGACATTAACTTGTTTATATTGATGCACTAGTGGTCGCGTTGTGGCCGAGACGATAATTACCGGCGAGCGCCGAGATTTCGAGTGCACTGCTTTCGGAGACCTGCAGACGTTTCGAATTGTTTAAGCGGTTCACCTACATGGCAGCACGTGTGGTCCAGCGTGACACACACGCCGGTCAACAGCGAGCGCATATCGCATTCCCACGTTGGGCCAGTTTCCGGCTGAACGCGCGGCCCAAGTATTTCGGCAGGTTGCGGTTCTGGGGTGTAAAACGAAATATTAATTTTGACGGTCACACCTCACCGACTGAGGATTGATATGGCGCCGGCGGTGGCGGCATTGCTACAAAGATGCCAGCAGGACTCAGCGGGTCCCGTGTTGGAATAAGCAGACTACCTGCGGTTTGAATCGGGGAGGTGCATGCTGGGCCAGCCTGCAATGCGCACTTTATTATCGTGCATCCCTTGTCACCCGTCGTCGGGTGGTCCTGGTAACACATAACACCACCTCATCTCGGCATCTAGCGCACCCCCGTGGGGCTCAGATGACGGCTCAATCACCTTTTGCACATTCCAACAGCCGCGCCTGGTGTGATTTTAGTCGCACGATGAGACCATCAACATGCCGTCGAATGCAAACGAGCGGACAAATAGCCAAACAAATCCTAGCCGAGCGCGCTGAGACAATAGAGCCGCGGCTTGCGGGAATCGCATGAAGCGTGTATGATTTTTGTTGTTTCCGCAACATTCGCGAGTGCGCCGACAAGCAAGAACGCACATTTGCAGTGTCCAGGGATACGTGACCGCGAATGCGACTTGTTTATAATACAAATCGCCATGCAACTCTTCACGCCATGCGTCGTCGAGACGACTACCATTTTGGTACGGTCCATGCATACATCAACGATCCATTGGGCGATAGGGCAGCGCGAAACGACAATAACGCACGGCCAAGGCGCGTTTTTATTGTTCCCGATCTCCCGTTCTCGACGCGTCGCCTTCGCTCGCGGCACATAAATTTGGAGACCTCCCTGGGTAACCTCGGCAGTGGCGTACCAATCGAACAAAACGCGCATTTCAATGCAGATCCTGCAGTCACAATACGCCTCGGCCCAGCGCAGTTTATCAAATTGGGTAGTAATTGTCGGAATAGTTGGGGTACGCCCCTGTCCACGCTGGCTGTGAAGGCGTTCTGCATCGCGCTAGCCCTTGTTAGCAGTTATATTCGGTGATTCAGCATCTAGTTGTAAATCTTGTAAATCACCCGAGGACCGCGCTATCGGCAAATATTTACTTCTCAAAGGGAGCCATCGAAATTTTCCGCCTATTGTTGTCCAGGCGCGCACTAGTGACAAGTAGATTTATGTATTTACGTGTGCGCACTAATGCGCAACTACCTGGTGCCGGTTAAAGAGGGTGCAAGAAGTGACACCTCGAGATGGCTCGATCGCGCCCGGAGGCGCAAACGCGGTAGGTCCACATCTGCATTCCAGCGGCCCTCGGCGGCGGATGAATGAGCGCTGTAGCGCCACTGAATGAATCGCTCATATCGAAATTGAGACGTCAGAAAATCGGCGTCGCACTCCCGATGACAATGGGACTCGGTAAATATTTCGTCTTGGTATGGTAGAGAACCACCTTCTCTAGGCAGGCGTACGCACACAAACAACCCCCTGTGAAATCAGCAATCTTTGCGCTCGCAGCGTGCGCGCGGCTTTTGCACAAAGTGAAAAGCGCAGTCACAGTGACGCCACGTTGGCGGAAGAGTGCGCAGACATTAGGGCTGCTTCTATTCTTTGGAGAAGTTGTGAGCCACTCGTGATTTCTGATTCTTTAAGATAAAAGCCTCTAAAAACTCTAATACAATTCACACCCTCTTGTCCGATGCGAACAATGGTGAAATGCAAAACGACCTAAAACCGCCGCCTGAAAATCACCTAATATTTTAGGAATGCATCTGCACAGTAAGCCATTCAATTTGGGCCTTCATTCATAAACCACAATGCCCAAGTGTGTCTAGGAGGCTAGAAAATGTTCAATCTGGACAAATACGAATTATTGGCGCCACACTCGCACATTATTATATCCTCGTTCAATGTGCATTGGAAACACAATGCAATTAATTACATCGGCCGCATTAATGCCAATTTTATGATTGTTGTAATGTGGCATCCTGCGGTTAGACATTACCAATTGCAGGGCCGTTAAGGCGCTAATTGCCTACACAAATCGATGTGATTCTAATATCGGCCCACCAGAGTGTGTGCACGATGTGCGACGCATGGCAGACACTCACTTTCTGTGGTTCAAAAAGCGTGAGTGGTATTTCCGGAGCACCGAGCCGACATCGCCAACTCGACTACGTTTACATTGCAAACTATATTAGATCGACGAAACGCTAAACATTGTCGATGAATAAATCTAGGTCAGACCGCAAACACGCTAATTGTGAATAATCGGGCATCGATTCTGTTTGGTCATCGTTAAGTCATCCTAAGACATGACAGACAGCAAATTGACGATGTCTGTGGTGTACATGCTTTTGGTTTTATCTTGATTGCACTGATTTCCAGCTAATGAATATAGCTAAATAGTCATTACGGTATTGCCCCATGAGGAGGATGTAACAATGATTAATTCTCCAGGTCGGTGATTTACGCTGTGCCGGCAGACACTTTCCAGTAATTTAAGGTACCGCCTTGTTTGCTCATTCAAAGCCTAAACTATGCCAACGGTGCTGAGCTTCATTAGGACGGCGATGCATAATGGATTATGACAGATTTAAGCCGGTGCATTTTCAGGGTCAACCCTTTTATTGAGCAATTTGCATATTTTCCTTTGGCCCACAGCGCCCGCAGTGAGACGTCAAAGGCGTAAGCTTTTGTTGTGCCTTTTATGATTACAGTAGCTGCAAATCAAATTTAAATCTGTGCAGTAGCATGTTATGCTCACGGTAAAATCCAGAAGCACTTTGCGATCACCAACAGCGCCTGGCGATTAGATGCGCTACCCTTGAATGGCGCCCCAAAAGTTACCCGCATTGTGCGAAAATTGCAGTTTACATCTTCGAGGGAGGCGTCGCCATTATGCGGTGGCATTCCGAGGTGCGCTTTTCGGGCCAGCGCGCTGCAATAACATAAACACGGATTGGGCTTTGTTTCGTCGCTGCGAGTGTCGAGCCCAACGCTCCTCCGGTGAGAGCCAGAACCAGTTTGTGTGTGCCAAACAGAAATAATCTGCCTTTTCAAATGCGCATAATCTCCCTCGGCGCGAAGAGAGGCCCGGTATTATCACTCAATCTCGAAAGTCATAAATCACCAATGGAAATCCGTCCATAATGTGCTCAAATATCGGTGTATCGTTGGACGCTTCAAGAGAGTGCCGACGCAGATCCACATCGAAACTGTAAATCGATTCCGCAGGGGTCCCCAGAAATGGTACACATTTTCCAAATGGCACACAATTTCATTCCATGGCCGAGGAGGCAATTTGAACAAAACTAATTACCCACCGGTTGAGCAACACATGCGCGGACCGAAGAAAAGGCGAGCAAATAAAAATTCCTTGCTTTAACTTAATTTTTATTCTCGTCCTAGGCCTGTTGTGCGGCTTTGACGCAATCTCTTGAGAAACTTGTCGCCGCGCGAACAAAAGAAAACGTAAATGCAATTACCGAGCTATTGAGCGTCGGCACAGAGGACGACGGGGCAGTAATGCCGCAATTAAAATAACGGACAATTAAAGCAGCGATAAATATCAAAGACAAACGAAATACAAACGCAGCGCGCGCGCGCGCGCAACAAATAATCTTCCTTCGCATTGCACGCATTGACGCACGAAAATTAGTTCCTGCTACCCATAACTCCGCCGCCGATGCAGAAGAATGGATGCGACGAAATTATCTCACAACAAACGCTTGCGACGGCCACACATGCCAGCGACGTAAAAATAATCAAAGCTCTTTCTTCAAGCTCGGCCAACGAGTTGCTTGCCATGCCGCTAACGGATATTAATTTGCTGCAATTATTTTGCTTTGGCTGTCCATCATGCCGCAGGATGAGTGCTATAAAAATAAATGTTTTATTCGTCCCGGAAAACAATGCCACATTGTGGCGTATGAATGAAACACTTCTCGGTGTCCTTTTTGGGGCCTGCTGCGGGCCGCCTTTGCCGGCCAGGAATTTCATCATCGCGTCGTGTTCTCCTTGTTGGCGAGGAATTGAAATAGTCGTCGCATAACAAGCAAGCACGAAGCGCCGGCTTTAACAAGATCACACGCTTCGATAAGCCCATGTCTTTGGTGGAGCGCGACTGTTTATCTGCGCCTCTTCTCGCGCGCGCTCTGCCTTTTTGTGGGTGCGCACGTTTACACATATCCGACATGCGACGCATCGTGTCGTGCCAGGCGATGCAAATATTTCGTGTCCGAATCGATTTTAGCGTTTTTATTGCTCGTGCGCCGCGCGCCCAGACAAACTACCTGTTGCGGCCCGCAAGGGTTACGCGTATAAGTTACACATGTCCGATCGGTAATAATAATTGACGGTCTGCGTCGCGCTCAAACGACTAGACCTGGTTATCGACGCTGAACATCACCACTTGGGCGATTGTCGCGCCCCATCCATGCCATCGAGACGACGCGGTGGCTCGCCGAGTATTCGAAATTAATTAATTTCCTGTTGTCCCATCGTAACCGCCGTATGTGATCAATAATCGAAGAATAAATGGGCCACACCAACTTATCAATGAGCTGTCGCCGCTTGGCACTCAAATGCCACCAGGAAGCAAATGTGGCCAAGAAGAATCCCGAGATTATTGTTGAGTTTGGAACTTACTAATTTCAGACAATCGTACTGATCATTTGTGTCAATATTATCTTCCTGGGCCGGTTGGAGTGCGCTCTATGAACTGACAAATGAACAAATATGCGGTGGGGATGCGCATATATCAATATTTTGATGCGCTTGCGTCACTTCCGAGCCGAGTCTAACGACGATTAATAATAATAAACGCGGTGGAATTAATGCTCAGACCGCACGACACTCCAATGCCAAGGTGATCTGTCATTGCCCGTGCGCTCGCGTCCATTCCGCGAACACGCCGGCAGGTTCTCACGAAAAGCTCTCAGCGTTTAGCGCCTGCTCAGACACGCCGAGAGCTTAGTCACTCGCTCGGCGACATCAATGCCGGGCTGCAACCACCGAAATTAACCAATGCCGGCCCATCGGAATGCGCGTGCTTTATCAGTCGATCTACATTTCGTCCTTTCTCCCGCCCCGAGAATTTCGATAGAATGTGTGCTGGAAATAACAAACACGGATATTTATCCCGATGCCACATAAATCTTCGTCCACGGCAAGGCGACGTAACCGAATGTAACAACAACAGTTTCCGAGACCTTCAGCAACTTGTAAAGCACAATAAAGCGAAATTATGCGGCACGAAAGCGGCAGTGAAAGGATATGGACTGCGTCTCTAAGCCACTCGCAAAACGCACACTCTCGATGTTTATATATACCCCGAGTAAAAGTTGTTATTAACGGTACCCAGGCGCATTCTGGTGCGGGGGGTGTCGAAAGTGATAGCTAACGCCTTGTCGGACACTAAACCCCCGCATAAACAGCGCTCATAAATGGTCGTAAAGTGAAATTTCAGGCAATCCATGTCCCTGACTAAGTGACTAAATGCCGGGCGACAAGTGAAGCCAACACCGGACCATAAATTATGGCCGGCAGCTAAATGGTTATAGTGCAATAAATATAAATGCCCACAAGTAATCATAAGTTATCCGCATTGCCTCAACTCCGAGTCGCTGCAGTTAATTAAGTATGTATGAATTCTGCTCAAATTGAATCGGCCGCAAACAATCAAGGTGATTTATCTCCTGCTCCTAATTAGGAAGATAGAAATGAGATCCGATCATGGTGCAATTAAGACAATGGATTTAAGTAAACAAACAATACATTTAATAACAATAAATATTCCTCTTTTATCCAATAATGTGCTCCTAATATCACAGTATAAATCATACAACTGCTAAGTCAAATACTGTAGGTATGCTTCAACATAAATAGTATTTTTGATTATCAAGGAATCCAACGCAGGCAAATCAAATAAATGCTAACGCCGTAGGATGTGGGCCTCAGTGCGCGTTTACGTGCGCTCATGATCAGGCTGCATCAGCATCAATCCGCACGAATCTCGCCTAAAGGTGTTTCCTACATGCACTACCAGCTACGACAACTGCACACGACTGCTAATTACACTACCGATTCTGTACAGTCGTAAAGTATCAACCTTTCGCGCCTCGTCCTATCGTAAATATAGTCATTCGCTAAATATAAGTATAAATTAATAAATATTACTTGTAAATAGCTAATTCGTTAATCGCTGAATGCAATCATCTCTAGTGCTGTCTGCTCGTCGCTGTGAATAAATTCAACAAGAAATATGTACAAGATCTTCGTTGTTTAGTATTTTTACACAAATAAATAGTCTAATTGCTTGTAAAACAGAAATTAGAGAAATGTCGACAACGAGCGTCAAGCATCATTACGTCATCATTGCATTGCGAGGGAATTCGCAATTTTGCGGCGTGCTCGACGCGCGTCGTTTCGAACGTCGTCGATGGCGAAATAAATAAGTAAAATGTATGTAGATATGTCACAACACCAGGATTACCGCCGAGCAGGGAACGCGCGCGCCTACATGTGGTGCATTGGTTTGGACTAATTTTGACTCGAGACTCCTGACAGGCATCGCGCCTAATTGAAGGAAGTGCTGGATCGCAGGTCTAGGACAAGCGGTGTTACTCGCTCTCCCAGGAGGGCTTCCTCTCAGAGATGCCACTGCAGAGATTGGATGGTGTACTCCAGCGCGTTGATGTAGTCGCGATAGATTGCCCAGTTGCGTATTCTGCGTGCGGTCTCGTCCACATTGCGGTCCTCATCGGGCATACTGTCCCGAGGCACGTCCGGTCTACGTGAGAGACCTAGGGTACCAATATGGGTGTTGAGTTCTCGGAGAAGTGCAGTGAGGTCTTGGCGGATTGTCTTGAAGTAGTCGGCGAATTTGTCATCACCACCATTTGGCGGCTTTGCTGTGTATTCTTTGATAATTTGCTCAATGCCCACTCCGATCTTTTGGAATTGTTCGTACAAGTGGACCATTTCCTGATCCATCTGCAGAGAAATGAATGTTTGCAATTAATAAGACCGCATGATGGTATGGAGGAGTGATGGTATGCTTACCGTACGATCGAAACCATCAACGACATCCTGCCCAAATTGCTTGGGGATGTCTTCCTGGGAAGGCAACCATTGGAAGGTAGTCCCATTGTAGCGCTGATGAACTTGCTGCGGTGTCATATCGAAATGATGTTTCTGTAACAAGCCATTGAATGGTAACTCGATCTGGATGCAGTGATGAAATGTTGCCTGCAGCCGCCGGCCACTTGTTGCCAGCGACGACATTAATGCATGGGCAAGTGAATGAATGCAATGTGTAGGAACACGTGCAGTGTCGCAATCGCCAACACTTGCAGCCGCGCTGCAAACAAGAGCACGCCGGCACCCCACTCTCTCCGCGAAAGGAGAAATGTGGGATAATGAAAAATCCCAATGTAAATGCAGCCCGCGCGCGCAGGTGCGGAAGAAAAGCGCAACGCTCAGCCGCGATAACGGCGCGATAATCGACCTTGTTCATCAGCCAGGTGCGAGCATCATGTTCCCGAAGTGCGATGATTGCGCGCTCCTCTTTGATTACACCGCGTAGACATGATTTGCGACGAGTCGGTCGCGAGCAGACTGCCTGACGCCCGCCGCCGCAGCACCTGGCACACTGCGCGATGTGCCCGCGTGGGAGGAACACTTGCACTGGCGTGTGCCCGATTGCGATTTCATTCATTCGATTCAACGCACAACGCGCGCCGACCGTACCGGTTTCAAAATATAAATATGTAATCGGGCACAACGGCGGCATGCCTACGTCCTCGTCGCCTGGCGCGATTATACAATCGCATTTCCCAATACTGGAAAACTCGCGCATGATTCACGGCTACCAGGAAGCCCGCTATGACGCTACCATAACCATGCGCAACATGCCGCAGGAAAATCAGCCGAGTCCGGCTCTGCGCTGACGAAATATATCATCCGATGTGCATGAATCGGAAGAAGACACCCGACCGAGACAATACCGTCTCGATCGGAACTATTAAAGCGAACGTGCGACGACGCGCGCGTCGGACGGCCGGAAAATTTCACCGGATGTGATAAAGACGCGAGTTATTTATATCCGACGCTGAAGGCGACGCAAGCCGAACAAAGAAGAAAAATATGATAGTGTGTAATCAGACATCAGACCGTGATGGGGCTCTTCACGCGCATACTAATTAGCACGATCGATCAGAGACGTCGGTAATAATGAACGAGTGGCATTCACCAGCCACGTATGCCTATGCCTGAATTCCTACAGGATGTCCACTCACTTACCGTGAATTCCTCCAGAGAGTGATTCGCCCGGTTGCCGGCAATCGTCGCTTGCGTGAGCAGTGTCCTCGCGATCTGGTCCTTCATAGCCTGGGAGATGTTCTCCTCGGGGAGGACGTTTTCGTTGAGTACCCAGAATGGGTCCGTCTCTGGTTCCATGCTCCGATGGCCACTGGGTGCTGATAACGCAGTGGGAATCACTATCAATAAATACGTGACGACCGCGAGGACTTTTTTAACTTCTGCAAGCAAACATGGCTATTACTTGTCGGCACCTCGTGTGGAGCGTATTAATTATCATCGGTTCGCATTCGTATGAGATGACGACGCGTTGTTCAAACAAATCCGGAGTGCGTTCGTCGTCAACTCTATGCCAAACAGACAAACAGGCTGGAAAGGGCGCCAGAGCGTGAGAATGGTGAAGAGATTTTCGTCCACACATGCGAATGACCTGTTGCCCAATGCCAGGACCAAGCTGGTTCGCGTCGATTGCGCTCGCTGCCTGCCATAGATGCGCAACAGCAATCCCCGGATATTCTCTATAATTGCGAAATAGTTAGCGGACTCTTTTTACCGACATAATGGCCATTAATTGCACGCGTCTTTTCCTTAATGCGATTGCAATCCTGCAATTGACGACATTTTTGCGTCGCCGCGCTCGCACGAAAAATTATCGGGCGCAGAAAACGTGCAACAAAAGTGCAGCGGGGAATGAACGCACGCATTGTCCGCGGGCACGCACAGGTGCCGTATCAGCTGTGCTGGCGCATTTTTCCAAACGGCTGCCAGTCGGGCGCGCAATTTATGTAACTGCAAAAACACCGCGACGCGCTAATCGTTTGGCCACGCTCATGTGATTTACTATTATCGTGCGAGCGCGAGTGATGACCGTGATAAAAGGGCCAACGCGCTGCAAATATTTTCACACGGCCGAGCGCCTTAGTCATGGCGACTTTTCCCGCTAAGTGATTCAACGTTCGGCGCGACCATTCGCCGCACACGCGAGGGGTTGGCGGCCGGCGGCGGCGTCGAACTCTCTACGCTACTTACTTTGCATGCGTGGGTTGGCTACTGATGCCGGTCGCGGTTTTCGCTGCGAGCTGTGGGAATTTTCACTGAATGTGCTTGAACCGTATCCCGGGCACGTGTCCAACAACTCACTAGTAGACTGGCGACGCATGTTGATCACCGTGCGCTGATCGCGATCCAGCATTCCGACCAAGTGTCCGCTGACAGTGTAGCAATCTTGACAATTGTGCGCGCCCGACATTTTTAGGGACACTTGCTTGTGGCCTGATGAGATGGTTGGCTACGCAATACTTGTTCTTGGCTTCTTGTTCGCGGATAAGCACCAATTCGAGCCGCTTAAGCACTAAACTCGCGCCGGTTGTAACAACAACTGACAACTTAACACTATATATCTGGTAATATCTGCCGGTCCGGGTGCGCGGCCGAACGCACGCAGGACGCGCGTTGAGAGAATGTAGGTGGATCCGGCGCAAGAACCTCCTCCTCCTCCTCTCACCATTTCCCATTCATAAAACGGCTTGGAGTACGCGGCCGGCAGCGGCTTAAGTCAAGCGTACGCCGTGACGTCACCAGAGTGGGATTCTTCGAGGTGTGCGCCAGAGGCTCGCTCGAAAAATAGTGATACAGGCGATTTCCGGGTAATCGCAACAAACTCCCGATGACGTGCGGCGGCGCGCTACTCCTGGCGCAAGTGCGTCCAAGGTGCGCGCGTTTTTCGCGGAAGCCTACGAAATTTCGCCCACCTGCCCACACACGCTTGGGCCCGCGAGGGTTGCAACGCACCGGAATGTCGGATCGCGACTAACGCGAGCTTGAACGCGAGCGTGACTCCTCTGGCGGGAGTCTCTGGATGGATGAATCAACGTGATTACGACTCCAGGCTGCGCGAGTGTGCGGCTGATACACGTAATCGCAGCCGCAATGCGTGCGTGTGTGTATGTGTACAGACCTACGCCACACTCACGCTATTACTGTTATTATATGCTGATGACTAGTTTGCAGGTAATTTTATTGTTACCTTAATTGCATACCTTCAATCTCTAAAATCCGTCGGTCGCTGGTGCGGCGCAGAAATTAACCCAAATTAATCACCGGCTCCTAGCGATCCGCGTTTGATTGTTTATAGGTCGGCATTTAACTCTCTCACTTCTAAAGAAGCGATTAACACTTGTCTGCGCGGGCGTGCGAGCAGGAGCGCTCGTTAACAAGTTTCATCTCGAAACCTGTCTGAGCTCGTTGAGAGTGGTGCGCTGCTCTTCTTCGCAGCTTCCTCATCACGGGCGCTCACAAAGAAGCGCCCATGCTCGAAATACTACCTGCATCTCTTCAAAACCGAGTGTCAACGAGCTACTGCAATTGTCGGTTTGTTTGCTTTGCCAAACTTGAATGGAGCATGTTCTCCAGCAATAAACAATGCCCTCCAAACTGCACAGAGTGCACAAGACAATACAATACCACCCCGTGTAAAAGGTGTGTAAGTTGGTTGGAAGGAAAAGTTTCCAATGCCGAAATCAGCCACAATAGCAACAATAGGAGAACAAAGTGCTGGGAGAAGTGAAGTGCAGGAAAAACGAAGGCGCGCAATGATGAAATAGTCAAAATGTCATAAAGTTGACACGAAAAGCGACGGCAATAAATCGCTCTCGCTGGAGGAAATGCACCAGTCCTTCAAACAAACGTCCCCGAGATATAATTTCGGATGTTTTCTCGTCAAGGTGTGTGTTTCGCCCACCTGGAAGCAACTCGGTATGATATCTCCGATTAAGCCATATTCGTCTATTTTCCGAAGACGATTCTAGATTGCCTGCAATGCGCCGGTTTATTCGCATGGCTACGAAGATTGCATGTGCAAATATTAGCACGAGCCAATAAAGTCACCAAACTTTTCGTACGAGACGCGATACATGTGCGCATGAATGAAACAAACGCGGCCAGCACTCGGGAATTCCCTAGGTCTCGGTCACGATTCACGTTGCCTCGATTCGTGTTACCGCACCACACATCCCGCGCCGAAAGCTGTATTTGTACAAGCCGAACGCACCGAGCATAATAAACGCGAGTACGCAAGCCATACACGCACGCGCATTGCGCCGGCACAACACAAATACGTCGGCTAATAATATTAGCAATATACAAACAATGTGCGTGAATCATCGTAAGTAATGCGCGACCTCGCAAGGTGATTGCAGCGATTTAGAAGAAATGTCTCTCAAAGGATACGTTACGCAACGTGGACTTTGCCCGGGCTCTGAGACCGGACTCGGTCTGTGCTGATCAGTGACGTATAGATTAGAAATTGTGTCGCTACATCACCAGAAGATTAGTACAGACTGGTCTAGACCTAGGTAATATGGTGCAATATTAGCCAGTCATGTCAGACTTCACTTTTACCTAAGAAATTCAGCCAAATCAACAACTTAAATATTTTTATAACAAAAACTGCGAATGCTAGAAACATTTAAATTCAAATGTAACTCTTCCTGACTGGGTGAAAATTTTCTGGTTCTTTATTGTAAACATTTTTGTGATAATAATTTTAAATAAATATCTAAGTTATATAATAAGATAGAGTAATTATATTCTATAAATAGATTCAGGAATTATTAGTGAGAGTATATTGTGAATTTGAATAATTTACAGCAATAAATGGACGAGTTGTGAATTTATTTTTATCCGCGAAATTTTAGACACGTGAACTTGAAGAAATACTATGGATGTTATGTATGGAGGTTTCTTCAATTAATGTGGACATTTGACTTTAAAAATTAATTCCGAAGTTATATGATAAGATATAATCTATTAAATCTACAAATAGCCTATATCAATAAACAGACGAGTATTTCATAGGTAATGAACTTTAAATATGTTTATACTAAAAACCATGAATGTTAGAAAAATTTAACTTGATTTTCTAATCACTATTTACTTGCAAACATTTTAGTGATAAGTTTTAAATACCGCAGCGCAAATTATTGGTAAAAATATGAATTAAACAATTATTGACCATGTTACTCAATAAGATAGACTAATTATATGTTACAAAAAGATGCAGGAATCAATTATCAGAGTATATTGTGAATTTTAATAATTTACAGCAATAAATAATCGAGTTATGAAATAATTTTTATCTATGGAATTTTTGACGCGTATTTTTAACATTTTCAAAAATAATAACTATCGATGTTAATACACTATTTCCTTGCAAACATGATTGTTCAAACAAGCTAAGTGAAACAGCGTAGTTTTAATAGAAACTAGTTTTTAAGAATTAATTTTCACGTTATATGAGATTCATGTGCAGTTTATATTTGAAAATAAGTATAATAAATATAATTACCACATGTATATCCATTAGATTTCATTAATCATGATCTTCACTTAAAAACACCCATTAAATCTTGAGAAAAAAGTAGAAATGTACTACCCAGTACGAAATATCAATGAATAAATGAAAATTTAAAATCACATCCAGCAAACAATTCAAATGCGTAATGCGATACGTCAAAGTGGACATGTTTGACACTCTACAAATATTTTAGGTTGACCCATGTTTGTTGTGCTTGTGTGCGTTTTGATATCGCCGTCAACAAGTAAACAATTTACCTGGCCATCATCCAGCAAACTGCTAATGTTCGGGTGGGAATCGCTTATTAATTGGATAATAATGTGATAATGGTGGGAAGGTTAATTGAGATTGTACCTGTCTGGTTTACCTGCTACTTGGCGGCCTTTGTGATGCACCACACCGCGTATGACATATTGAATTGGCGGCGATAAAGTGCAGTGTGAGAACATCACGTGGGTTGGACGATCGGCGACACACTAAATCTATTGAAGAATTTGTGCTACTTTTATGGGAAATGATGCTTACCGAAAAAGTGCTGTACATTTTGGTGGACATGTTAATAAACGAAGCGCCTCTGCAAGCGCATTATCGCGCCCCGATCTGTGTAAACATAATTCCCAAGGATTCCTTCCACTTCTGCGCGCTCGCTGTCGCTCAGGTGCTTTATGCATACGCAAGACATGCCATCGAGATGCGGTGGGTTGGAATTGTCATCGAGCGTGTGCGGATTGTTGCTTACCGCTGCGACATGCCCAATGCGGTGACACGTTGGTAGCACGGATTTTATGCAGCCGAAGAAGTCGCGGTAATTTATGAGGGTCACTCTGCTGTCCGTCGTGCTGCTACTTCGGGCCCGAGAAGCGCCAAGACGCGGTGGACGCAATGAAAATTATTATTTTAAATTTAAAATGATATATTTATATTTCCCTTCTGCGCGCCGAAGGATTGTGGAATGCGTGTGGCATGGGAGGGCACATAATTCTTGTTTTTTTTTTCTGCTTTTTTTTTCTTGTTTCGAAGTCGTTTCGTGCTTTCTTCGCGGCAAATCACAAACGCGGCCTTTTTTCACCGCGCCATCAGCGAGCAGGGAATTTTTCTGCCTCTTGCTGTGACAACTGTGAACACGATGACATTGTGTCGAAGGAGCCGATGAACCGGTGCGACGCACGAAAACGACCAAAACATTAATTCTTTCAAAAATTTAATGCCGATTACGTGCTAACGTTTTATGGGGAAGTCATGTAAATGTTGAGAACTGCTGATGTTTCTAGTGATAATGGACCGCAGGATTTTGTAATTGATGGAGACATATCAAGTTCGGAAGTGTGTGGCATAGCAAATTCCGAGTTCAATTATAATTTTCATTCATTTTCCCTCCAATTAAAGTATTACCACTTGTTCTGCTAGAACAAACGAGATCTATTTATGAATGGAATTACGTTGCGGTTAGTTGAGGGGGCGCATAGTATTGACGTTGTGGCGCCCACGATTTTGGCACTGTACCAACGCATGGTGGCCCATTTGGTCACGAATGCATTTATAATCAATTTGTAGTTTGCCGTCAGCTTGGATTTCGTCGTCGTTTAGCCGTTGATGAATGGAGTTGAAAGGTGACTCAAAATATTATTCATTTGATTCGTTTGTGACCACAAGAATGCGATTTGCGTAGTTTTACGAGGCTTTTATTGCACTGCCATCAAGCGTCATCGAGAGTAATTGATGTAAGAGCGACAAATCCGGTTGAATTGGCATTCGATCCTTAAGCGTGCGATGTTGAAACCAATACGCCACGCATAAAAATGTAATTCAATTTTTTTCAAGCAAATCACTTCCTGTCGCTAGTTCCCAGTGTCTACGCTGCTGTCTACCAACGTCTGGCAATTTGGTCCGTCGAATTCGCTCGCAAATCTTTCACGACGTACTGCGCCGCCACCACGCCGCCCGTGTGCTCTTCACGTGTCGTTGAGCCCGGTGATATACAGAAAGACGTCCCAAAACGTCAATGTTATGAGTAATGGGGCGTTCTTCGGCGCGGCACAAATAATAAGAATTCGGTTACCGAAACGGCAGCCACACACTGAGTAACACGAAACCGGGACGGTCGATCTCACGACCACGAAGCGCACATTCCAAGATGTCATGAGTGATATTATTGTCTATAGATTTTCTTTCGGCCGCACTTTTCAATGACCGAGGAATACGTACCTTGGCGAATGTGAGATACAGTCTACAGACTACGTCACTGCAACAAATAATTGTCATTGTTGATCTTTTCAGCGGGATTTATTCCCATTTAACACTAAGCCTCCTTGGAGGTACTTTCTATCGGGTACATTCTATTTTTAGTTACTTTTCCAATTAGTATGTTATTGCCTCACTGATTAGAACGAAGTGGGGCCGGTCGGCATATTTCGCTTCGTTTCCTCGCACATCCTGATCAATGTACTATTTATTGCTAGATGCTATTAATCCTAATAATCACACTCAGAGATAGAAATAAAATGACATTTGCAACTCAACACTGCTGCCACCCTGTGTTTTCCGTTCTAACTACTCCCTAAAGAAGAAAAATACCATTTAGAATTATTCGAAGAAAGTGAAATTGGTGACCGCTTCTATCGATTTATGAAATACCGGATGAAGTTCACAAGCAATGCGTTGCGATGAGTTGAAAATCGATGAATGAAACTCACACTCCAAGTTGACGTTGAACTATGCTACTGGGTCATGGCTGTGTTGACCCTATGACGCTTCCAAAGTTATGACGAGTTACGTGTTCGTTCCAGGAACATTTGCGTAATGACAGGCTGGTGGAAATAGTGGGAATTGCGTTAGATGTTAATCCTGTTTCATTCGATTTCTGAAAACCACCCAAATGATTGGATCACACATGAGGGTGAATTGGTAAATCATCTCTTAAACAATATGGATTTGATTCGCGGGTGGAATTCATGAACAACTTGTTAGGAATGCATCAATAACAGAAAAAAAATTCGGATATCCGACGCATTGGCACATTGTAATACATAAATCAATCCTTGAATGCCGCGGCCCGCCACTGATTCATTAATATTTCACATCCATCTTTCCTGTCTCATTGTCGATTACGCCCGTTGAATACGATCTTGCTGGAGACGCGAGACAGGCTGCCCAAAACAACGACGTGTTTTCGGCGAAAAGGCGCTTAAGTCCCGGTACAGTTCGTCGACTTAATTAATTTGGCCAGACATTTGCTGTCGAAAACGAAGGCATTTCTCCGACATGAATCACGCCGCACTTTTGTGCTCTTGCAACGCATATAGTTGTTGCGTAATGCAAACTCAGTTTGGGCGCGTGTCAGCCGCGATAACAGTTCACATGCTTGCATGACGCACTTGACTTGATAAGCATGAAAGACACGTACAAATAAAACGCGAGCACACCGGAAATGTCCGCATTGCTGCTCTCGCATCTTCCATATTATTTACACCTTTTTCGCCAACAAATTGCATCGACACGATAACGCGCACGCATCATCGTGCGAGATAACGTCGGCGGCGTTTTGCCACTTCATCAGATTAAAACCTACTTTGATGATGCACGTAGAATGTTGAGAATGCAGACATGTCGCTGCTGGGTTGGCATTTTACGTCAGGGGGAAATTCACTTTTCCAATACTACACCGAATCAATGCGTAAGTGTAATTTATAGTTTTCTAGAATTGCTTGGTTATTTTAAGTGATCACAATTTGACATGAATTGCATTGTTGGATTCGATGTTGTGACCTTGTTAGATAGGCACACGGAAATTGTGAGTTCACATTGTGCACCTGAATATTAGTGGTCAGGCAATTACAAGGTGGAGGATCCCTTTTTCCAAATTGCCCTCTGTCATTTGTAGATCGGAGACTGCAAGTCGTGCGTGTAATTGCCACAACATGATGTAATTGATGTTACTTATGTCTTTGGTTTTGTTTTTAGTTTGATTGCGGTTTGCTTAAAGTTGCTAAGCAAAGTGGTTTGGAGAAATTCAGTGAGTTATTTACTTTGTTAATAATTGAGTGAATTGAGATTTATCTGCTTCAATCTGTCAAACAAATTTCGACTACTTAGAGAGTATATAATTGCCATTTTATTAAAATGACAGAACATTGTATATTCTAATAAGTAGTAGATATATAAATAGAGTATAATACAGTTATGGCTGACATGAGCCGCGTGGATCTTATTTGAGCCGAATTTTAAAACTCTTTTCGTAAATAATAAGGAGGAACAGTTGACTTCACTTGCCCACTTTGCAAGCCTCGAGTCTGTCCTAGTATGGCACATAAATTGTTGTTTCTGAACTCTAAATGACTGCTCTGATTACAACCTCAACCAATTCCTTCTATAGTTCATACAAAAACCTATCCAGTGTGGTCCAGAAAAGGTCTCCCTGAGAGATTTTACCCAACCCAACGCCTTGTTGGTTATCACCGAAAATTGATGAACGATTCAAATTTGAGATGTGGCCGGTTTTTGGTACACTTGCAAACAAGAGTTAGCAATATCAGCAGAATAATCAAAGCAAATTATAAAACGTAAAATATTATGATTAACAACCAATAAAAAAAGCACAAGCGCAAAATAAATGCATTCGTGTGAATGAGAACGACGAGAATAGCCGCGTGTCGGGTTACCGACGAATGTTTATATAAAATTGTGCAATTTCGGCGTTTCCCTCGTGCACACTGCGCTTTATTGTTTTGACAAACTGCAACAATTTTTCGCCATTGGTGCACGCCAACTGCGCATTGTATCACATCGTCGCATCTCGTGCGCAAAAAGCTCAAACATTCCGAAAAGTTCGTTGATCACGGCCACGAGTCGACGAGGATGCTGAGGGATCGAATTACCGTTCTTGCTGTTTAACTGAAATTCCGTAAATGTTCAAAATATCTCACCAAAGGAAACTCATTCAAAAGTGAACACAGGTTACGAATATTAACCAACATCCTTTCAACAAGTGCCAATATCAATCCAGGTAATTAATGCTTAGTAGTCATAATAAATGTCCAATATTATGACTTAAAATGCAAGAGGAGAAGAAAATTGGGACATGGTTGCGTCAACAAGCACAAATTTACATTAAAACTGCTCAGTGTTTACTAAATTAATCAATAACATTAAATTAACCCGTTGCTTCTTATTAGTAGTGAGCTCCATTTCACACTGTTCACCAATCTATTAACTCGTGCGCTAAGTAAATTTAATTGTGCAAACGTTGCACTTAGTTATGATATTGCGATGATGAATCAAACACCTAATACAATACAAAGTATTTTCAGACTTGCAGCAAATGCGTACAAAATAAACTTAAAAAATAAAATTAAATTTAAAAACAAAAATCGTTCACAGAAAAGCTTCAAACTGACCTACCACAAGTTGAACTTATCAATCAGTACATGAAAAGCCTGGCAAACATGGATAATTCCCTATTAATAACTGTAAAGGAATGTCGCACACCAATTTGAATTTCCCAGCGATAAGAGACAAAAATAAAAGTGGCACCAACGAGTAAGTTTTAAATATTTCCACATAATAAAATATTTATTGATCTATAAATATTTTACCCGAGTGTACTGCTGTAATCAATGACAGACATCATTCAATATCACGCAGTCTACTTTAAACCACAACCAGTGTCATCAAAACATCAATATCAGTGTCAATCATTTGCAGAAAGTGGACGAAGATAAAACTCATCATACTAAAATAGTTATGTGTATTTTACACTCTTGGAACATGTTGAAATACCAGACTAGAGCAGAATGTATTCAATCTGCAACCATATACGAATTTATTAATAATTATGCGATGATTGATTGGAGTTTGCATCCCATGCATTGTATCTATAAATAAATATGCTGATGCATGCACACAAGTGTGTTTGGTGTTTGATTATTCAAACTAAAAATTCCGTTTAATTATTCGAATTAGAGATGTTTATCATAGTCGGTTTGTTTAATTAGTTTAGGAGTGTGGCACTGTAGATAATTCTAGCATAATCGTGTTGGCTAATGTAAATGAATAGGTAAAGTGAGCTAAATTTATTCAACCCACAATGTTTGAAATTAAACTTAGTGCTGAGCGAAAACTTTCCTAGGCTTTGCAAACAGTTGCGGCTCTTTTTCTCATAGATGTCACTTTGTGTTCTGTTTGGCAATTTTTCTAGCAAAACTGATTTTCTAGATTTTCCTCAATTTCCTGATCTACTTATGCAACCCATTATTTCATTTAACGTTGATTGTACTTTATTCACTAATTTTCCGTCTTCAAACGAGTTTCTAATGTCGGAGAATGTCTAATATCATTAGCAGAGCCGTGAAATATGAAACACGTGTAGTTATAAATTATTAATGTATCCCAATGCAATATAAATTAATGATATGCACTCAGTCATGTGCAAATCTCAATCAACACTGCGCGAAAACGAGCCTAATATGTAAATTTCAAGCAGCTGAGTGAGACTGACTGAATGATAGACAGTCGCACTTATAAAATATGTTAATAAACTGAATAAATCACCTCGGCGCAGTGATTCCCGACTCTTCGGAGAAAATCCAGCGCGTTTCTAAGAATAGTTTATCATCGCTTTAACGCTTTCAACAATGTGTTTACGCAGCGTCGAAAACATTTAGCGCCGCACTGCGAATTGAAGGCAAGCGAACAGCAAATACGCCATGGATCTTAACAGTTATCTTATCTCTTTGTGGTGCTGGGATTAAAATGTACAACGTCGAGCCAGTCGGAAAACAAAGATGTGTGGAACAAGGACATTTTGTTGCGTAATTTAAGACTAAAAACATTGAAAAATGCCAACAATGTCCTGGTGTGATTCATGGATAATTCTTGACCATGAATGTAATGACCAGTTGAAGAGAAACAAGTGATTATTACAATCGATTAGTGGGTTCAACGAGGAGGTCACTCATTACGGTAATAACGCGCTTGAGTTGTGAAAACAAGATTAATTCATGTTTGCTTGTGCTTACCAAGAGATGATGTCTGCTTGCTGGAAACGTTGTAAAATCACTGTTTGGATTCAACTTTACGATGAAGGCTCATAGACTAGCTGAGAGTAACTGGTGACAGGCACGACGCGATCCGATACATGTACGATAACGAATTATCCGCCAGTCTATTGTATTCACGATTCCGATCCGTACAAGCTACGAATGTGCGTGTGCGTAAAGGTGAATGGTAACAATATTCGATGGCGTATTTGCAATGAGCACGTGCCAGAACTCAAATGTGATGCAGCCGTTCACAGCAGGTAATAATAATCGGAAAATTGTTGCACACTGGCACGGTGTCGAATCGCCACGTATTAACCACAATAGTCTCACGCCGCGAACGCACCCAGCTTCGGCTTACCACCGATTTACGACTCGTCTGCTCGCATTTCAAATTAAATCAATTTCCAGCAGCGGTGAAAACTCGCGACTTGTGCGCCGGGAAGCTCGAATTTAACTCAACGCTCGGTCGAACGTGCGTTGGCCAGACGGTGAATATCGCGCCTTCGTTATGTAATTTTACGCGACGGCCTCTCACATACGCCCGCCGGACTCCGAAAATCACTTACAACACATTCCGCCACGAACATGCCACCTAAGTATGTTCGTGTTCGTATACATTTCCTATGAGCAATACGCTGATGGAAGTTTTTCTGTTGCATGCTATGTTCCAACATATTCCATACTGGCTTCCGATCTCCTGATGGAAGCCATGCCTCCTCATGCGTTAAATTTGCATGAAATTCAGCGTTTAATGGCCGCCCGCCAGTAAACTGACCAAGGATGACTCTTGATTTCAACGAGCCAATGAATTCGCTGTGTCTGCTCTCTTCTTCGTTGGCGAGCTGCTTTTGCAACATGCGGCCATTAAAATGCAAAATATCCAGCATGTTCAAGGGCGGTACCGACACTAATTGGATCATATTAAGTCCATGTTTGTAAAAAATAAGACAACATTGTATGGCTGAAACAAGCACGTAGAAAAAATCAATTCATGTGATGGCTAGATGGCAGTTAGTTGCTTGTCAGGCAACAGGGTGGAAAAGCATGTATTTACCAGGATGTTCAAGCGAAAAATCGATTTCCACTTACGACGCGACACTGCGACGCCAGACTCGCGAGGTCAAGTGGAATTAGGTCGGCCATAAAATAGAAATTCGAATGAAACGAAAATGGTTTGTTCCAGGCTCATCTACAAATCGCGCCGCTTAATAGCGAATATTTTCAGGTGCATTCAAATCTAAAAATACCTTTATTGATTTTTCGTCTCTACGGCCGCTATCTGGCAGTGGCAGTGGTAAAGCACCAATTAAAAACTAGCACAATCGGTAATTAACTGTATCGCCCAGTTTGGGCGCACGAATGCATGCGAACAATGCGCATTGTATTTTACAGCGACTAATTAATTGTAGCTATTTGATACGGTTTGCTGAGGAGAAGCTGAAAGCATCTATTATAAGATTATGTCCAGACATCGTAAAATATGCGAAATTCTTTGCGAGGCAACAGAGTGCATTTCAGTCCATATTTGGTGGTGCATGAAGGAACAATTTTATTACTAGCTTCAAAATAATACTCCTCAATTCTCTCTACTACTGCACTTCTATCAAACCGGTGGACTCTCCCACTGCCTCCCAGTGTTAATCTAAATTTAAATATTGATAAAGTACAAGTCAGTTTTCTACGAAGACTCGTAGCTTTTCTACCATCGTGCTTCACTTGATGAAACACGGCGAAACGATATTAGGAATGATAACGCATTAAAATGCACGTAGCATACACTTTTTTGAATTCAATTAATCTATTACCTTCAATGCCAGTGAGAAAATCCTGCAATTCTGAGAATGCTCGGTTGCGGCAAGAGCTCCAAGCGTACGATATAAACTTGTTTATTGGGAATGCCCGAAGTAGAATCAAGCAGGAACCGAAGCAAGCATACAATGTATTGATGATTGTTACGAATTTCTACTGCGTTAGAAGAATGTATCATTAACTAATGACAACTAGTTGCTTAGTATTAGATCTTAATTATTCCAAACAACCAGGTTCACATCCAGATGGTGGATAATGGAAGATAGCTTTAGTTCGATTTGATTTAGACAAAAAAGCAATCAAATTAGTAGCTGATGAAATGTGAATCAAGTAGCGGTCTTTTTGGAGACGAATTTCTTGGAATCGGGGTGAGAAACCAAGTCGAAGCGAGAGCAGGAGAGTTTATTGCCATACCATTGTCCCATGGCAAGCAGGTTTATTGTTTTCATATACTATTTGTTCCAATAAGTCAAGCCAACAAGTATTTTCGTAGATTACGAGGTAACATTCTTCAATAGTACGTGGTGTTAGCTGCAAGGCCTTTGGGCTCCCAATTTAAAATTTGTTTCATTTAGATTGGCGTGACATTGATGAGACTTTTCACTTGTGTTTGTAACAATCAGTGTGCATTGTTGCACAATATGCTTTGAAGTAGTAATATCTCGAAGCAGCAGCAAGCTGAAGATTCGATCTTGTTATACAACGATGGGTTAAAGTCTGCGAACATCAGTTCCCAGACAAGTTCCCAGAAAATTTCGATAATTTCAACGAACATGGAGCAAAATTCAAGGAAGCATTTGTATAATTTCTCGAATCCACTTCATTCACACATTGACCACACCATTTATCTTGTGTGATATTAAGTAAGCATAGAAAGATTATTTTCGGCCACATTGATGTTTCCACAACGAGAATGACAATTATGTTGCAAAAAACTATACCACTTTGATGGATTGCAGCAGGTATGATGTGAATGCAGTTTGAGCCGAGCGAAAAACAAGTACAGGACTTGTTCGAGTCGTACGATAGGTTTCGGGAATGTCATCAATGTCCCTGCCAACTAATGACATACGCCGCACACGATGAACCTGGATGGGTAAAAGATCCCAACAATGTGTACCACCTTTCCTGTGCTTTCCTGTACATTCAATGGTAAGACATGAATGTGCTACTAGATGGTTGTTATCAGCAGAAGCCAGCACGTCGAGTGGCTTATTAGACATGTCTGGTGGATGAAAAAAGCTATTCAATAATGAATAGATACTAGGTGTCTGATTAATTGTCCATGTAAATTATGATTTGACGCTTCAATCCAAGCGGCAAACTTCCAGGAATCCATCGATTTGTACGTAATTACCGCAAGAATGCAGCTGGAATAATCTATTGCGTTTGAAGACTCTGGTTGCAATTTGTGAAAACGTTTGCGGTTTGAAATGTTGTTTTTTAAACATGAGTGACCTTTTCTGTTCAGTCCAATGCTGTATTTAAATCCCTTTCATCTTAATAAAAATAAAAGTGGCTTAACTTTGTACGAGCAGCGGATCGGTGTTTTGGGCCGATGGTGATTAACTTGGAAGCGAGGCCACACACCAAAACGTCGCTTACAATCAGAGACTACTTCGTAGCTTATTAGTACGAAGCTCACAAGGTGCAAAAGATGAAGCACTTGTTAACTGCTGCTCTTAATTTACGTCTGGCGTCACCCTTTGTGCTGGTCGCGCTTGATTTTTTAGTGTTTTGCGCCGATTTCCATATGGAAAATTTACGGCTCGATCAATGAATAATGGGCTCGCTTTGAACCGCTCTGACTTTTAGCACTCGAAACGTATTAATATTAAGCACCAGCAAGAGGAGATTACCGCGTTTATCGCCGTCCTTTGTCCAGTCGCGCATCAAACACCAGCCGCCAGCACAAAAGACAATTTTTTGTGCTCCCAAAAAGGGGTGTAATCGAGCTGTATGTGCATTGATTGAGCTTGAAATATGTAACCTCTTTGACCATCCGCCGACGCGGCCTGTTCAGCTGCATTTAAAAAACGGGGTGTGAAAGCACTGTTTTCATGCGCTTATTTATTATACGCGCGCTAGTTACTCGCGAGATGTCTGCGGCATTTCCTTTACGATTCAAGCGTGGTGGTGGATCCCAGATTGGAAGATACGGCTGTATATACACTTCGGCGCCTGGTTAGCCGTGATCAAAGGGTGAATGAAGCCGTGGATGTTCCGGTGGTAATCGACGAGCAGTGTGCGTCGATATGAATCACGGCGAGAGGTGCAACCCTCTCGCTTGTCATCGCCGATCAAGTGCTCTATAATTTGACGCGCGGCGCGCCACGAAGCCCCGGCGTGTTTTGGAGATGTTTAACGAGACGAAGACGATCCGCACAAACAATTCGTTTGCGCCTTGTTTACCTGAGAGCCTTATAAAATTGAAAATACAGGTTGTATCAAATTGGGTTATTACAAAATTATTGATGCACAAGTGATAAAGAAGGGAGAGATCACCGGCTGCAGGGACCTAACCTAATCATAAAGTGACAAAACATTTGCCGCTGCAAGAAGTGGTGTTGAGTGGACAACAACATGGGCATTATTATAGAAATTTACAGATCATTGGAAATAGTGACATGGATAAAGTTAGAATTTGGTAAACCATCACACATTTTATGAGACCCGAATATTATTAGCAAGTAAGCATGAAATAAGCCCAAGTTGCATAATAAGACTAGTTGATTGATGCTTTCTTAACCCACCAGTATATGAATTCCTACAAGCGACACGAAAAGAACGTCCCCAAATGGTTTCGTTCATAAATTTGAGGCCCACTCAGCGCCGGCATATTTGCACACACACGCGGCGCTTGACCCATTGAAGCGGCGGCGGGCGGCGAGTCCGCCTCGAGGCGATGCCAAGGCGCAGATACGACGCGGCTCAGCGTCGGCACCGCGCAATAATTACATACGTGTTAATAGCCTCGGAAAACAAGGGTATTTGCGCCCGACGCGCGCGCCGACCTGTCCGGATCAAAGAACTCCAGACATTCCAACTTATTGCCTCACAAAAAAGCCCACAAGCCCCGAGCGCCTGTGGCGTACTCGTACTGGTGATTATGGGGAGTAAATACCAACAGTCCAAAAGTGGCCGGCGACCAGCAGCAGCCAAACACGGCCAACGTTTCGCTCAATTGGTAGATACAATAAGATAAACCAGTCCATCAACAAAATATTGGCCTACAAACCGCAAACAAATTGCTTGGTAATAACTGGGAGCTGTGCGTGTGTTTTATCCTGGCGTTCTACAATTTATTAAGTTTTGCTGCTTGGGCGACGATTAGCATCGGACATCGAAAATTCCACGCGTGGTAATAATTGGACTGGCGCGGTCGGTATGCGGGCGTTGTTGAAATTGTCGTCTCTTGTCTTACTGCATTCTGAGCGGACTTTTATTTTCACCCAGGAGTTATCTTACTTTGATTATATTTTATTGACGAGTATCAGTAAAAAACGAATTTTCGATTCACTATCATCACATAAAATTGTAATAACAATTTTATTATCCACCTGCGGCATTATTTACCTTAAGCAATGCCTGGAAAACCTTGGAAACCTGGAAAAAGTTGCAGCAAGTATCACTTCAGCGATGCTTTCACAGCGGACTTCTATGTAACTAAGTAGAAGTCAAATTTCGACGTATTTATAGCGCCACTTGTGATGTCTGCCTTGCCGCCTCACGAGCGTCTCTAACTCGTCGCCAATGAGCAACACACAGTCGAAATATTGTGTTGCCAAACAATGCACGTTCCTCTCGCTCATTTTTCTTGCTGATCCATTGAAAAACTTGCAGTATTCACAAAAATAGCTGATTAGCAGCCGCATGCAGAGATTCGGACGGAAGCTTGCTGTTCACAGCAAAGTGCTGAAATATTCTGGTGACTTGCCAATGCCCACCTGAGGAAGAAGGCGGGTGAGCGTCAACATTCCCACACAGTTAGAGCTAAGATTCGGGACTATCAATAGAGACGAGTCGCGCGTGCTCGTTTCATATGAGAAGTGAAACCTAAAGTGAAAACCCGACCTGACAGTAATTGGGAATAATTGGGAATACACATCAGAATGAATTTATGGGATACAGTGAGTAGTCCGCATTTCTACCAAATATCACTCCCTCCTCATTTTGGTAGTTTGGTTTTGTAGGCTGCTGCTCAACGACGAGCATCGCAGATTCAGCAGACCCAACAAGACAATGTCCCTACAATTCCGGATGCCATCGAGTTGGAAAATCTTCGACAACGCGATGCGACCATCCAAAAGGAGCAGGAACAAAGGAAAGGCTGTTTCGGTTACTTCCACCGAAGTAAGTGTTGTAAAATCTAAAAATACGCACTTAAATTGTTTGCATATTGCGTTGGCACCAAGCGTTTAATAACAACCATTTTCTTACCATAGAGGCTTGGCGTAGTGTTGGTCGTTTCAGACTTCATTTAACGCAAAATGCATTAATTTAATACCACATTTAAATTTAGTCGCGCACTCGTTTCGCGTTAATGTGCAGACTACTGCAAGTTTCAATTTTCAACTTTGCTCGGATCTCACGTAACGCATTATTGTATTATTGCTTTTTCGTTTTGACACGCACATTACTGAAAATCATTTCTGTGCAAATGAGTTTATATAAATAGTTACTAAATGGCATTTTGTTTTGTGTGAGTATTCTGTATTGTTATATTCAAATCTTCATAAAGTTTCGATGGTTTTATTTTTGTTTATTTTTAGTATGGCATTCTATAACTGCTGAGAAAAGGGCCAGTGAATTGGATAGTTTGGAATTATTTTATTTATGTAAGTTGAAGTAGCATAATGTTAATTAATTAAGACAATTTGATGTGAAACTCAAGCTGTGAATGTTGCTTAATGCTGACCTCTGTATGCACAACTCTATACTGTTCTGACTGATGGTTTGGGTTTACTGGTTCACCAATCGCCAAACAGATGGCGGCGAAATGCAGGAGCTTAATAAAAGCTCCAGCTTATATGATATAGGAAAGCTTGAAAGGCTATATTTCGTTCTTTTGTGAAATATAGGGTTTATGATGTAATTTATCACAAGACAAAAACTCCAGAAAGAAATATTTGGCACACTTTGTCTTGTTCAGACTCATGACATTTGTTTTTAACTTGATTTGACTTTAAACCTATACTAATGCGAACAAATATTGGCACTTTGCCTTGAGTGCAAGTAAGAACTATTTATTGTGCTTTCATACAACTCAGGGATGAGTTATTTTAACCTTTTAAAAAATCAATTTTGTTTTGTGCGTTTTTAAAGTTCAATATTATTTTAACTCTTGTTTCGCAATATTTGCATAAAGATTAAACAAAAGCATCTCTCATGCACTCATATTTTATTCCACTGAATAAACGCAGGACGGAAGCGAATTGACAAATATCAATAGATTGTGCTGCAGGCCATCGCTTTCTTCCTTTGGAAGCCCGCAACCGACTGGAATCGTAACATGCACATATTCATCACCCTCTGGCAACGAAGGTCGTCACAGGGTTAAGAGAGGGGGTGTAGCTATGGCAACAGGTGGCTCATGGCCACGCGTCCGCTCCTCGCCGAGATAGCAGGATAACAGGAAACCACTGGAGAGGTCGGAAAGCAGAAGGCGGGCGACAGCTCGGTGAAAATCGAATACCAACCGCGCGGGATTTTTTTAAAAATTAGAGCTCATGCGGATGAAAAATAAGCATGAAAATTCAATGATATTGCAAGTTTCAATTAAGGGCTGCACCATTTGATCATTTTATTAAAACCTGAGGCTTAAAATGTTCAATCTAGGTCTTCTTGATTATTCCGAAAGTAAAAACGATTTGTCTTGAGACGCACTTCGATTTGTTATCAGGATTTAACGCTTCAATTAACAAAAGAGTTGTGAATTTTGCGGGCGAAGCGTGTTCTCTTCGCTTCGCGAGATTACAAGTTTATTATCTAATAATTCGCATCATCGGTAAGTTCTCATGTGGCAAGGGAACTTGGTGGTTGGTTTGGTTAGGTTAGGGTAAAAATTGCCAGCATATATTTTAAGATTTATTCCTCTAAATCCATCCATATTTTACTTTTATTTTCCGACTGATTTATAGCCACTTCCCTCAATTTTGAATTGCACCTTTTCCAGTACAATGCAAATTACATTACAGAATCCAGCAATGCGTCATTGATCCACTTACAAATCGCCTGCAGATATTAATCTGAATGCCACCGAATTTGTTCGCACATAAACAAGAAGCATATAGGTATACCATTGTGATTTGTAATAGATTCAGCGATAATAGCACCCTAACAGTGGACACTAGCCACTAATGCGCACTCGCATTCTTTCTCTCCTGTTGGTCATGCATGTTGTGCCGATTACGGAAATGCATTGGCAATAAATGTGCACAACGCGCGCGCGTGCACTGCGTCTCGACTGCAGTTAATCAGATAAATCGTCGTCGTTGCCGCCAGTGCCGCCGACGGCGAGCGAGTTTTGCGCAGCAAGTTGGCTGAGTTGGCGGAACGGGGTGCCAACGACGCCGGGGTTATTACAAGATCATTTCAAGATATTACAGTTATGCACTTATCTAATTTACAACCGGTGGTAATTGGACCAGAGGCATTTTCATCTCGAGGTTTTCCTTTTTGCAAGAGGCAGCGAGTTTGATTCATTTCCAACGAAATAACAGGATAGTCAATTTTTTCACAATCAAAACAAAAATACCAAGTGAGATCACATCACCGGATATTTTTCATGTTTCTATTTGTAGAATATAATTTGTTGATGGGCTTTATCTACATAGTTAAATTCTACTTGAATTGCATATTTTATGGTATCACATTATTTATAATCTCTTAGTGAAACAACCAACCATGCGCATCGAACTTCGCTTCTCACTTTAATCAACGCAGAATGAAATAAGCTTCAGAGGTACTTTTTTGCCAAATCAATTCCATCAGTGTCATGAGTCGTCATGAAATTCACTTTCTCACTGACCTGAAACCGTCATCGATATGAAATTTACCTCTTAAATAATTCATTAGAGCTTGGGAAAACTGGGTAAATCCGCAAACCAAACCCAAGTGTTTTATCACTTGACTGCCGCCACCAGGGAAAGGTCGCGACGAGCTTGGTGCGGTTACCGTAATTACAATCTAGGATTATGCTTCACAATCGTCTTGGGAGTACTTCCAGTCAAGATTTTGGTGCCTTACACTGTAATTAATCCAAGTATTTTTACCCGCACTGCAAATGCTCTAAATCAACACTATTAGTTTGGAATCAATGGAACAGACTAATATCAATTGCAGAGATTCAATTATCGCACTTGCACTACAACGAATTTGATCTGTATTTCAATCCAAGTATGACTGTCATATTCCGACATGCTGGGAGATTGTGGGGTTTCAATTACGTACCACTGCTTTGTTTGAACTGGATATCGATTGGGGAGGCCAATGATCAGAATCCTGTGTTAACATGATTAACCCGGTGGCAACAAAAACTACTTTCATGTTAGTTTCTGTAGTTTGTTTGGCATTGGGAGTTGGCCACCACCCTGATGGGACATAATAAAGTCTACTATATTCCTCAACTGCATCAAGTGTATTATAATGGAACTTTCATGAGTATTCGCTGATTTCCTTTAGCACTAGATTTAAATTCGTAATACGATCGTTTCGGTACTCCGACAAAAGCGCTTCGGCAATAACTTTGAGCGTATAATTAATTATTTGCAAATAAATATGGGTCGAAACATTTGTCATGTGTTACTTGCTAAATTTGAGAATCATACATGTAGAATAATAACTGAAAAGATAAATTCGTACGGATTAAACTTTATTCTTAGTGCTTTGTTCAATTGGTATATATGCTTTATGTTTAAAAGTTTGAATTGTATATTTGATAGAACTGGCTATGTCATTCCTCCTTTGATGAAGTAATCAAATAATGTTTTACTACGTTACAATACCAAATATAAACAGCCACAGCAAATTCCTGTTAAAATTGCAGATGAGCGATTTACTTTACATTTTTATTACATTTAGTTTGTAATTCTATCCTTGCGTATTGGCGTTAATACGCTCTACTGAAAATATCATTATGTTTATACTAATGAATACAAAATAATTTACTTAGTAGAAGCTAAAACTATAGTACTGATTTATTAGTATGTGCTAGAACTGAAATATGCCTCAAAATATTTCTTATTAGTTCATATACTATTCACAAAACCACAGATTTTTTTGTTTGCTTACTTTGTCGAGACTTTAGCATTTCTTTGCGTTCATAACCTTTGTGCTATGAATCTATTGTAAACCAAGTAGACGCGCAGTTTCTTGAGTAATTGCATCGATTTCTACACTGAATGCATGCTCTGCAACTGGTCTTGTGTTATCATCCTACTTTTTACCAAATGGTAGAACAATTTCGAGACCGGCAAAGGGCAATAGATGTTGAACTATTCCGAGTAGGGTTTCGGTGACTCGCGGCGACTATAATAATTTTTTACAATGCAATGCAACGGGAATATAATCACAATAATAAAATAGTATATTTGAAGGGTATCCCTCACAATACTTAATATATAATTTCTTTTTGACAATGATTTTTGTTCTTATAATTACTCCGTTTTTGATATCTACGTGCGACCAATCCTTCACTCGAACTATGGGGGCTTTGGTCTTAGAGAATCACATGTATCAGGAGGCAAGTATTTATTTGCGGATAATTAACATTCATTTTAATTTTCATAACATTTTCATTTGCATGAAACATGGAATTAGATTAGATTAGAATAAACCATACCATAAGAATCCGCTTAGTGTATATATCAGGTTCGACAACTGTTGCAATGCAAAAGGTTTTCCTTCATCCACACTGTTGATTTTTATTAGATGATATATTCTCGTCACTGAGTAGTAATCTGACCAGAAATATCACACAAATAAGTGTGTTCTGGTATAAAACTGCCTTTGTTTATTGTTTATTTATTTGTATTAACTGTTGATCATGATTAGTCATGATTAGGACAGGGGTCGGCAACCTATGGCTCGTAACAATCTTTTGTGCGGGCCGCCAAAACACCAATGTAATTAGAAAAAAGCAATTACACACTTATAGCGTGAACGTGCCGTTACTTCTAACAAAAATGTGCGGGATTGATTACAAATTATGGTCTTCTTTATTTTTGTAAATCTGTCTTGTCGATTCATTTTCTTGGGGCACAAGTATCTATTGTTCTATTAATCAACATAATTTAGTGTTATTATTTTCATGTGTCGGGAGTATTAGTTTTATAAATTGTCAATTCTTTTGTCTTAGCAAGGCTACAGATGAAGAGACTAAACCAAACAAAATTCAATGAGCAGGTCGCATTTTTTCGGCTCGCTGTCCGAAAAAGGATTCTAGGATTCCGCTTTGAGTCCATTAAAAGCAATTTTATAAAGCTGGCTTTGCAAGCGCGCAACGACTTGTTTTTCTACCATTATTAGAAGCATCTACTGGTCCTGCTTCCTGAGAAAGCGAAGCAGCCGTCGAAAAGGTAAAATTACTCAGCGTCGTCCGAAAATGCGGAGGCGCAATCAGGAAAGCAATAAGGAGAAATAAGACTAAGAACGGTGCGAGGACGGGCAGGACGCGGTCGTGCTGAGGTTAATAGGACCGGCGGCTGCAGTGGTGGCGGCGTGGTGCTAAACGATTAGCTACAACTGACAACCGCCACAAGATCATGCCTACTGCTGTATATCTCGGAATATCGCCCAAAGCGCCGAACGACAGGGAATTTATGTGTAATCAGGTTTTTCTTGTTCGCTTTTTCTTCGAACATTTAAAGAAAAGCAAGAAATAAAAACTAACATAAAATTAAACGCATTCTAAGATGGTATTAGGTCCATAATTGAATTATAAAAAAGTGAGCTGATTTGAAGCAGAATAAAGATTTGTGTTGTTTTACAACAAATTATTAGATTAAATTGTTAGAAATTAGGTTAATCATTGAAAGCTACTGTGGAAATTCGCAACAGCTCGAGTATCGTAAAAGAACTAAATACAACGCATTTGTTACTATAATGAACCATATCCTCCTTCACACTCAACATCTAATGGCAATGCCTGCCAATTAAGCCAAGATTAATGAAAGAATTAATGCGTGCATTAGAGCTAGATTAGCAAGCGACAAACGAGGTGTAATTAAAATTTTACTCATTTTACTGCCGAGGCAACTTGTTTCAGCAGCATGCAATCCCATAGTTGCACTAGTCTCAGTGCGGATCTCATTAGTTCTGAATTAAATGCAGCACAAATATTTCTACGAGCCTGAAGGTAAAAACAGTTGCGCTAGTACAATTTACACCGGACGATCGAGAGGGCGTGGTGTTCGCTAGTCCTTCGTGGAGGTGGCGGCGGCCGTGTGTTATCGCCAGTCTCGTTCGCGTCATCCTTCAGGAAACCCGCACACGTGGCGCCTGCTCATACTCGGCGGCAATCAGTTCCTACCTAGTGTACATTTCCGGAGGGCAGTCATCAAACAGCACTTACGAGGTAAAATCACAGCTTACAACTTTGCTTGCACATACGTTGGGAAATTAGTTGCGAGCGACTCTGTGATGTGCAGCGCACGGCAAGTTTTCGAAAGTTCTTCTTTTAACCGTCGATTTAACTTTTCATTCATTGGGTGTAACCTGAAGCGTTATGGTATCAGCTGTGACATTGCATGTCACGCCAGATGTTTACACGCTTGAATAATTTGCACATAGATGCGACGACGATTTTTGCGAAAAGTTTACTTACGCGTCGACAGCTTGTCATTCTGGGTAAATTAAGGAAGTAAAAGTAAAGACAATAAGAGAGTTCAATCATGTTGAATTCTTTGTAATGTAAAATGAGTGTCTTTCTGGTGTGATTTTGATTGGTAACTTTTATAGGTACTTTTAATGAAACTGAATGATTGCTGTTTACTCGTTTTTTATTTGGTATTTTTTGTACCGACGTACATCCCAAGCGAACATTCCGCGTTCATTGTCGGTTGTTTCCGTTTCTCAGAGCTGCATTCCCGGCGAAAATAAGTTTTCCCCAGTTTGGGCAAATCCCAAACGATTCATTGGGACATCTTTCCAAGACGAACTCAGCTGAAAACAAGTTTATTTTCAGAATCACAAATAAAATCATTGAATTGACATAATAGACTAATACATAAACACAAGTTTTAATAAACTTTGATTTCTCTAAAAGAGAGGATATTCTTCGAAATTATTCTCTGATTGGCATTTTCAGTTTGCATTTTCAATTCATAGTCTTCATTTTCTTTACCCTATCCATGGGGCAGACACAAAGCAGTCACCGAATTTGACGTCTGAATATATAGAAAAGCGTTCTCATGTTTATTACACAATAAAAAAAAAGAAAGTGTTTTCACTTGTCTCCTCCTTCCTGCTCTTAAGGCGTACCCTATTGCGTTCTTTCACAGCGCATTTCCTCTGTATTCATCTATTTCTACAATATCTGCTTCTATGACTTGGCTGGAACAAAGCAGGCATGGAAAAACTGCTCCAGCCACGCACAACGAAGGAACGTCGGTTGCCTACCTCTGGCTTGTGGAATAGTTTGTGTTTGCATCGTGATGCGAGAGCAGCAAAGAGAGTGCAAATCATTTCAACATAAGTGCCTGCTTTCATTCGAGTCGTCCAGTTTCTAGCGAAAATGTGCATATTATTTTGCATAAAAATGGAACATTCTCTTCTACTTTAACGGCAACAAAGTAAATTACATGCTTCATTACAAATTAAAACACAGAATTGGATTCTACGCTCTATATTAAATCGGGTACCCTGGCAAAAACCCCCACGCCATTATTACTGTCCCACTGCGCATCAAACTTGGTAAATTCTTTAGCCCAACCCCATCATTGTTGGTTTTTCTATTTTTATTAATATGTTGGGCGCTTAGATTTTAACATGTTGGAAAGACTTTTTTATAAATTACTTTTTGGAGAAAGTTAGTTTTACTTCTGCAGTATCATCGAATGAAAATGACTAATAAAAAGGACTTATTCGAGTTTCTCGGATTTTTACTCGGTGATAACAAAAAGTTCTCAACGAGTGTTTCCAGTTCTCGGCACGCAATCTAGGTATTCATTTGATTTACACTTAAGCATTAGTCTGCGAACTGCAGGGAACTTACTTTTGGCCAAACAAGCTTGAAATTTGTTTCATTCTTCTGTATTTAATAAGTACACCTATGAAAAATATTCATAAGTGTAAAATAGGTTTACATTGTAAGCGCCGGAAACAATTCGAATGCTGAGCAAACAATTACCTACTCGAGTGTAATCATTGCTATCGCTGTAGTCCATGCATCTATTGTAAACTAATTATGCAAAGTGCTCTGATTGCGTAGATTGTGTATTACAAAAAGCACATAAAATGCAAATGGAGCTTTCCTACTTTTCCAGCTGTAAATGATTGAATTTCGATTGTTTTGGGATGAAAACGGATGCATCAACACAGGTATTTCCAGTATTCTACCTCAAACAGAAATTGTTGGTCATCATTAGTACTTTGAAATTCAATTAAATAAATCAATGACATGAAATAAACAATTTCATTGTTATAAATTCTTCAACCTGATAATGCAGTGTGTAGAATTTCTGGAATTGGCATAAAATAAGACTGCGTTTGCATTTTTAGAACAACTGCTTCTTTTTCTGCGATCATTGCTGACGTTATCGTTTGACGCTGCAGGTCGTTTGCAATCTATGCTTGGGAAAATTGAAAAATCATTCCTTTCGTCTGCAACCTCAACTAAAGCGGCATTATAAATATTCACATTTCACAAGAGCGCAGTTACTCAATTCTTCATATTCAAATTCAAAAAAGGAATTTATGCATGATTTATCGACCCGGACACTTTCTACATACAAAAAGTTAATAACGCTGATCATACCTTAAATCTCGTTAGTAATTTCCACCTTCCACTCTTCAGAAGTATGCAAAGCTATTAAGATTTTCGCTATTTACACGTGTACCCTTTGCACTCTTCATATCGTAATTAATGAAAGCAATAGCAAAAGCCATCAGGCCGCAACGAGATTCTGCTGCTAGACGATCTTTGTGCATATGATAAGGACACTAACTAATAAAGCATCTCATGCGCGGCTAGCAATTCCTTGGAGTCGTTGAAGTTCAACTCCTTTGATGCCCGGCAACATCAGATTTCACATTTGTGCTCCGTTGGATGCATATTACGATGCAGGAGTTTCTTCGCGAGGCTTTAGCCACAAGGGCTTTAATTACCCACGATGATGCTGCGTGCGAGATACATGCGAATATTATCAGGATTATGCAATCGCAACGAATTAAATTGTGCTATGGTGAAAGCTACGTGCTTTCCGACGGCTAACAGTCTATTAAGATACTCCCATGAATGCTACGCATCTCAAGGGGTAAGTTGGAAAGTGCTGTTTGTTGTTAGATTATATGTGTACTCGAAGAAATAGTTGCACATCCATTGCACTGGGGTATGAGATAAATGGAACGACTTCGCATTTGTGCCAAACGTGCCATTTTCAACAATGCTGCAGCCTCTGAAGTGAAATCAGGGAGACTAAGGTAACCTAGGACAGGTTCCTGATCAATGGACAAACTAGATCTATTCTTTTCTTGTTAATAATCATTGCGCTTTTTTGAATCCTTTGAATTATTGTTTACTCAATGGGTTTTAAATTTTTCTTCTAGGGGATCAGCCTCTTTAATACCCCCTTCTACTTTCTCGCCTGGGAATCGAACCCGAGTGTCCCAGATGAGTGGCAGACGCTATACTTACTACACTGTTTTTCCTTTTTTCTTGTTGATATCTTTCATAAATAATTTCATTAACAAAACAGAAATCTAAATCTATTGGTAGGCAATGCAAACAAATTCTATGAGGCTATTCGTATGGATACTCCAAGCCATTCAAAAGAATGGCAAGCAAAGGAGACAAAGAAATTTTAACATCCCATTCATACAACATACTTTGCTGCGATAACGATGAAATACAACAATTAGTTGAATGTTGGTATAGCAAATATTATTATTATGATTTTTTGTCGAAAACCAACATTGGTATAATTTATTTCCTTTGATGCACCATGAACGCCGTTGGCAAAATGAAATGCGAATTTCGCGGGCGTAAATTAATTTAGGTCAATTTGCGCCCTGCGGACGGCACGTATGCCACCGCCGAGGGAGCAGATACGTAGGCTGAGTATCCTCATCAGTAGGATGAATGCGGTTGGCGGAGTATGCGAACGCAAACGGAGAGCAAACAAAAGCACTTGAAACCACCGATGCGGCCACCGCAACAAATTTCTGACGCCCGTCGTGGAATACGTCGCAATTGTCACGCATCGGCAATTTGAAAAAACAGCTTTGCTATCCACTAAAATGGAAATCCAAATAATTAGAATGTATTCTTAACGATAGATGCATACGATTGCTGGGGCGTCGGTGTGCAACTGTGCTGGAATAAATCAATTGAAGGAAGCGCATTTACTCATGACTGCACTCGCAATTCGCTTGGTGCACATAAACTTTATCTGCATATGCAAATCGAACTTCACCTGGCTACGTCCTGGCCGAGTAGCGCTGAATGTGTCACATTTACTAGCGGACGGGTCCTTTATTTTCGAGTCGTGTTAGGGCGTCGCAGGTAGATTGCGGTCCGAGCTCGGTTTGACTGCTCTTTTATTGATGTCGTTCCAATGGCGCATTATATTTATATACTTTGCTCTTTGGGAAGAACACACGTTTGCCAACACTTCAATGATGTCAATATGGTCGATATATTAGGAGTTGCAAAGTTTCTATTTGATTAAAACTTACAGACGGTAGGGAACTAGAAGATACGCAGAACAAATTCGACTTTTAATTGAAATCTAATCCTCGTTGAATATCTTTAAATATTTAATCTGGTTTTGTTAAGGTATTTTTAGTAGTTGAAGTGGGGTAGATTAAAATGTTTAAATATTGATTTTTTGCACAAAATGGGAATCAAGTTTAATCTTGTTATCTTCGTAATTTTTCAAACTCACATTTTGTTCTTTTGCTTTCTTTTCTTACTACCAGCTGTACGGCTGCTAGTAGTAAGAGCAATTCTGTGTTAAAAACAAGGATCTATTTTTGCCGAGATATCCTCTTAATTAGATCTTTAATTAAAAAACGCGCTGCTGCACTGTTACCCTATGTTAATTCAAGGATACTGTTTCATTCTGTGCTATCGTTAGACGACCACAAAGCATTTTTGCGCCTGCAGCATTCAACAATGGCTATTGAGTTTCACTGCAGAGAAAAATAGTCTAACAATATGAACGTATTGCGATTGTAATCCAAACGTGTATTCAGATTTGCATTCACATTCGTTATGCTCCTGCAGATATTGTAGAGATTAGTGGCCCAACTCGACATGATGGACGATTTTAATTGGAGCACATCGCAATCACGACGATTGTCAACTGCGGCGTTCGTGAAAATCAATCGGTGATTGCAAATTAAATATTTGCGATGTTTTTTTCTCGGCGACTAGAACAGGGTGAAATAAATCGATTGCAAGCAGTAAATTCTAATATTGGTTTGTCATATAAGGCTTTAGGGTAAAAAATTTATAAGTGGAAAAATAGGCTTAGAGAGTTGGGAATCCGCAAGAATCCAATGTTGATACAAGCTACTTAACATGGTTAAGTTATGTTATTTTCGGCTAAAGCCACCGTCTGCCAATTTCGATATATTTTGGTCTAAATATATTGAAAATCTAGTGACTTTACTTGGGAAACACAAACAAAACTTTTGGGTTTTAATTAAATTCCTTAGCAAACAGAACGTTGAAATTTGATGAACTTTCGGCTACTTACAAAGTTTCTTTTTAAATACCCAGATAACTAAACAACTTAAACTAATAAAACGTTATTTTCTTCTCTTACATGTCACAAAGGTTCCATTTTGTTAGACCCACTGGTGCTTATCAATGGTCTATTTTCTGATGATGCATTCAATGTTAATTTATTGATTATTCATTGAATTGGCATTGAATTTAGCAACGGCGTATTATTATTACAATCATACCGCAAATTAGTTGCGTGTTGTTGGGACTTTTCCAGGCTAACCACAAGTTCTGCATATTAATGTTAAAGATATTCAAGTGTAAATTACCTGCGCTTAAAATGCTATGCTGTGTGGGTGCAATAGTTGTGGATATACAAAGTGAAATTAGAAGCCGTGCACAAACACACATTATGGAACGGCTTGTTACATTAAGGGAGGTTATCTCCAGTTCTCAGCGAGGGGAGATAAACCCAAATATGGTTGATGTTTAAGTAAATACCGCTAATTTTAGTTTAAATCAACGGTTTATCTGCTTCTAATTTGGTTACATTTATTGGGAATGCTTGCTTAGGTGATCGTATTGGATAAATTATTTTCTCTTTTATTTACAGGCCAACAAACTTTAAGACAAGAGTGTATTCAGACTGAATTCTTGAGAAGTACTTTATTACTAGGTTTATTACCTATACTAATATTCAATTGTGTTAATATTTACAGTAAATATTCATCTACAATTTCCGATTTGACACCGAGACTTTTTCCGAAACTTACCTTCGTCCTGCAATCAAAACTTTGTTCATCAAACAACACTCTCGCTTTGAGTTCGAAAACCATCCAATTCACTTCTGAGTTGGAGGTGAGCAAGAAGCTAATACGACTGCCACTCCGATGTAATAAAACTCGATGTGGCTTGCCGGCGGAAACCTTCAACATCTTCACCAGTCTTATTGCAGTTTTTTCAATGTTGGCTATCTTCTAGTAATTGCTTTACATTGATGCTCTGGATTTAGAAAAACTTAGATGGATAGAGGATTATTATCAGCAAACTAAGTTTACGGAAATTAAGTACAAGTAGGACGATTGATTACTAAACAATATGGAAAGATAGAGAAAACTAGCTTAGTGTTTAGCAATGAAAAGATGCTTAAATTATTTATTTCTATAGATCGTAGCAAATGGTTAGTGGTTGGACATAGGACGACTCAGATGACTGCGGAATAAAAAGGTCCTGTTAAATTATTCATGTGATGCTGCGATCTGTCGGATGTTGTAAGGCGTTGGGATTTATAACGACCTCAGGTTTAGAGAATGGAGATTATCTAGATATTTTATTATATTCACAGAGACTAAAAGAAAAACAGTTTAATGCAATTTTATAAATATTTTATCGTACTGAATTAAATATAGAGTTTTGAAGGCTTTTTTAATTCTGAGCTTCTAAAAGGACATTCTTTGAACTTTCATATTAATATAGAGCAGTGATTTTCAATCTTTTTGTGGATGAGAATGACTGATGCAGAGAGTTTGAAATTTCAGTATATTTCTGTGACAATATGCTGTATTGACAGTTCTTGGCTGTTTGTCTTCATTAGTCGCTCGTCTATTGCAAATTGTATTAAAGCTGAAATTTTCAAAAATCGTAAATCACTATCGACTTGGTGTGGTTAAGCATCACGTTTGCTTGGCAGTTCCACGGACCTGTAGATGCATTCATAAATTGACAAATGCATTGATTTGTATTGTGTCCAGCGTAGCAATGGGCAAGGGTGAAAAGTCAGCAATTATTCCACCAATGCAGACAGTGTGTCTGCATTGATTTTATAGTAATATTTATAAATTGCTCACAGAGTGTATTTGACGACGTGCCTGTAACAATGATGCACGCTTTTGTAACAAAGTCATCAAATGAAATAACGTCCGTGTCTATTCGCGTTAAGTTAAAGTTTCTGCGGTGAATGAAATTACTGCCAGGATGAAATATACTTTGCGCTTTTATTAATTAAAACTTGCGGATTGTCTACTTTTCTATTACATTCTCTGTTTGGGAAAAGTGGAATTTTATTTTGGTTAATTTGTAAGCAGAAAAGTCTCCGCGAAATTAAAATAAAATTAAGAATATCCCACCGCTGTCGTCTTAAAGGCGGGAAGCCACAAAAACGTACAAATTGCTCCAACAGCACTCAGTAACTTATCTCAATCTACAGCCTCACGCAGCACTCTTAGGTATTTGTTTCAATGATGAGCGAAAAAAGTACCGTCGGCGACTTTAAAAGAACTCGACGTCGCGTACTATTCGTTATAACTTTCTAAATTAGTGGAAACCCACTAGACATCCTACTTATATTGAAAGCACCATAATAAATTAGTTGGAGGTTTAGAAGGTTTAAATCATTAAATTCTGTGTAATTTATACAAGAAAACGACATTAATAAGATATTTATTTGATTGCATTGAAAAACTTTCAAAGTCTTAGAATGTTTTGGCCTTTTAGCAGTCACATTTTGTACACTATATTGAAGCCCAGTTATATTTATGGAGTATAGTATATAGAGTGTTTGAGTTGGGTATGAAAGAAATAGGAGAGTATTGAACAAAATAGCACTTAAATATAGTTAACGAAATTTATGATTCCATCCCATGTTAGAGAAAACGTCGACGGAGTAAATTTTTAAAAACTTATTTTGTTGTGTCTTTCGTTCTAACAAAGCTTCACGAGTTTCGTTATTATTTCATTGCGAGGAACAACAAGGACTTTCATTTGGAGTTTTTAATTTTTAAACAATCTTTACGAGATTTCTGTTAAAATCAATGATCAGCGAAATAGGACATTGCAAACAGCAAAAAACAGTTGTGAGGATGAACTTTGCCGTAGAAAATTAGACGGCGTATGATTTATGGCAGTTTAAGTAACCTAATCCAGCTGCAAAAGCTCAAGTGGTTTGCGATCAGCCTCAATTAGTAATAAAAGCCGCGTTGAGTTGGCTTACTGATCCCGGAATTGCTTTATTGGCATTTCACCGAACAAATAAAGCAAAGTAGACCAAATCTAGTTAAAATCAGTATTAACTAATTAATTGATTAATTTAGTACTATCAAGGAGCACTTGATCAAACGGATTTGCTATGATTTTTACTTCAAACATCTTTGCAGCATGTTCTACACAACCTGCAACCTGAAAAAGTCTCTTATCAACAAATGCGATTACATTTGTTGTCAGTCGTTGCCGTCCCCAATGTATACCAGTGGCGGGCCAGCGGGTAGCAAATAAGTGAAATTCAAGCTGGGAAAGCCGCTAGAGCTTTCGTTTCCACTCGTTAGGTTTATCGCCGCCGCACAGGCGGAGCGCGCAACTCACAGATTTCAGCTGCCTTTGAGATAATATTCAGTGCTGCAAATAGGACATGGATCTGGAGGCAGAGTGGGTTTGAACATGTGTATCAATTTAATACCACTGATGCTCAGACATCCTAATATCTCTATGAAACAATATTGTTTGCTTTCAGTCGGGAAAACTGGAGTGCTATTAAATGTAAAAGCTTTTTACACATTTGCACGTGATTAAACGCATTGTAATTTAATCCACTTTTTCAGCACTAGTAAATCAGTACGTGAAGGATTAATTGAATTTTAAGCTATCGGTTTACCTTGGCATCCACCTTCAGCAAATCCCACGTTAATGCTACGTGAAAATCTAATTTATTTGACAAAATCAGTTCGTTTTTATTACTGCATTCTGGCTATCTTTGCTAACGAGAAGATCTCACTCAATGCTAGCAAATGCAAGCTGTCGATCTGAAAGTTTAGCGATAAACGCAAATCGTTATTGACGTGGCGGAAAACGTTTACTCCATGACGATAAAATGTGTGAATTGCAATCCATCTCAAAGGCACATGTTGCATATTTAAACACGCGTGGTGCGAAATTGAAATAAATGTTAAAATGCAGTACCGCGCTTAATCCTTTTCCGATTTTCCAATTTTCCTGCATTAGTTTACGAACCAGTGTGCAGGCAACCTGGCGTCAAATTGAAATGAATTTAAAGCGGATTGCATAGCGGTATGCCAAATGTTTGTGTAGATAGTTTTATTAAATATCGACATATCATCCAATTTAATTAATTTTGCTGATTAACAGTAACATTTGAAATGTAATTGTACGAAATTCAATTAGTCTTTTAATTGAAATATAATATCTAAGTTAACTGAACGATCTATGCTATTCCTCGAGCGCCAGTTATCCCCTCCACTGTTTTCATTCATAAATACTTGATGCTCGTCGAGTCGCCTTCACTCTTTACTCTGCCTCTACTCGCTCAACAACTCGCTAGATATTGAATTCCTATCAACTGTTTCAATAAAAAGTTACTTGTTTGGTGCACTCTTGACATTTAGGTGAAACACTCTGACATAGTAAGCAAAGTACTATCTTAGAAAGCCGGAAACCGTGGTGTGTTACATGTCAAAATTTCACCAGCGACTATATACTGCTAAATTTAGCTGAAAAGGGCTAGCTAGCAAGGTTAAAAAGATGACAAAACGACATCACGTTGACAGCTTGTCTTTTTTCGGTGCTCCTAAAATATTCAACATGTTACACTTAAGTTCTTTTCTAAATAAGCAACGCACAGCTATAAAACTGCGAACACTTTTAGTATCCTGAATAGTAACTAGGTACGGGAAAAATGAGGACACTGAGCGCAAAATATGTGACAGTTTAATTAAACCTCAATATTCTGTTCGCGTGCCGGACTGCCATGTTCAATGGTAAACAAGTTAGGCGAATGCTTTATTGTCGTTTGTACAATTCCTAAATTTGATTGTTTAAATTTGTATGACGTTTGCGAAATTGTTTTGTGAGCGCGCTTGATGAAGACTGCGCAATTTGAATTTTGCAACTTTTTTTTCCGGAGATAATGGTGAAATTATTTATGTAAATCCATGTTGCTACCCTTCTACAGTTGGTAGCAAAATGTATGCTTGGCTTGTTGCGCTTTTTTCAACATGCAGAATTTTCTACTTGGATGTAGATTACGTGGTAATATTTTGTTCCCGGAGGACGAGTATTTATTTGCAGGCGCGGCCCGGCTTGACGAGATTATCCGATGATGCGCAGCATAATATAGGAGAGCCATTCCTCCAAGGTTAGTTGGTAATTAATGCTGTTCTTGCGCGCGCTGCTCCGAGCTTTTTTAATCAGGTCAATTTAAATAAACCGAATACACATTTTAATTAAACAAACAACTATCAATCCCGTGCGTGTTTATCGAGCGTTATTATAATTATTTTGTAACAGGGATACATTCGTTCTGCGATGCACTAAATAATTAAATTTAATTATTTTACTCTGAAGTTGTCAATATTGAATTATTGTATCGTGCTTGGCAGCGTTGCACAAAATGCTAATAATTTTAATGCGACAAAAACTAATTCGAAGCGAAGGGCGTGACGGAAGCGCCGGAAAAGCCAATAAAATTTATTATCAGCGCTTTCTGCACCAATAAAGCTTCGCACTGAGTGGAATAATTTCATTACCTCACGCGTCCTAGCAAAATTTCACTCCGAGTATCTGCTACTAGTTTACACTGCTATTTGGCAGTTGAGTGCTTTATTTATGGCTGGACATTTTATAATATCTTAGAAAATTGATCTTGAGCTGGGAATATAATATAATTATATAGTTAATACAAGATAAAATGCGAGAGTAAACGACCATATTTCATGCCAATACGATGAAAATCTATTTCTAACTGTAACACTTTTTTATGTTGTTAATATATACACTATAACACTTACTAATATTCAATACTGAAGAAGGCAACAGGCCGAAATCGTTTTAACATGTGAGTATTAGTAAGTGTTAAAGTTAAGTTTTATCTTCATAATGACTCAACAATACTCTGTACGACTTTATTTGCTCCTTACTGAGGAAAAACATATAGTTTGGACGTCATCTTTAGGATTGATTTAAAAATCAACAAAGTCAGTTGAGATTGTGGGATGCAGGAGGAAATTGATAAATATATTCTAAAATAAATCTTACGATTTTACCTGTGTCTTCATTTACCGAGGAATGCAATTGGAACACTTGCATTGTATATTTTATAATTTAAGTGAAAATGGATAGGAATTACATATAACTAGGAAACCTAATTGTTGCGTAGATTTATCGATTTCAATATTATATTGTCACACTCTCAATTGTGCCTAATAGTATTTCAAAATATTCCCTATGCGGTTACCACTTGCCACACTGTTTAATCAAACATACATAACCAAATTACAAACACGGGATACACATTTCCAATGAATAATATTAATACCTCTAATCAAGGCAAATCAGAATTTAAGAGCATAATAGTGTTTACTAGTTGAATTGTAAATAAATGATTAGATTTTATAACCTCTGAGAATAAACAATTGAAAACATTTCCATACTTTGATTATTGTTACTTGATATTACATTCTTCTGCAGATGTTTTCTAACTTTAGAAACTCTTTAATAATTCATGAGTTTCTCTTCACTGCAATAACATTGGTAAATAATGATCAGACTAAAACCTTTTGTTAATACTTTGTTTGAGTTTTTTTTTTTTGCTTTCCATGAGCAATCTTGGTCTAAGAAAGGATTGCCTAGGTTTTTAAAGGTGGAGAAGACTTTTTTCTGCGAGCATAAAAAGAAAATAGCGTTATTTTACCGTTCAACTAGAATTGCATCTATTGTTATTAACTCTTGTTAATTTTAAGTTATTGAACTAAATACCACTGTATATATAGCCATCATCACTAAATGATTAATTGGTTTTATGGTGTAATTCATGAAAGCACGAATCTGAATTATTTATGAATCTAAAATGTGCAAAGTGGACTTGACATGTTTTCTCAATGGTCCATGATGCGTATGCTCACTGTGCACGCCTTCGATATGTTTCTCTGCGTGGCTACGTTTCCCTCAAGTGTTCCTGTATTTGAACACATCTCGAGGAGGAACTTTCCGGACGAGTACTACACCAAGGAATGCTGTGAGGGTGAAAGGCAGTCCTTTGGCATGCCTTAAATATTTCATTGATCGCATGGGTTGAAAACTCTCAAAATGTTTAATTTGGCACGCATGGAATTTTTCTGCATGTCTTCTCACGTTTACCACTCGAGATAAATTATCAAGTCTACATAATAGTTTACTTAAACTTAATGCATAAATAATTGTAGTAATGGAGAAAATGGTTGGAATTAGTGACCTGATTCTTCAATCGTTGACTTTTTGTAAGCACTTCTCAAAGACTCAAGCATGTCCATGTATTCACTACATGCTCACTATAATTGCACTACGTGCGAATTGTCAATAAAGCGTTTGGAAGTAAAGTGCTCTCGATGATACTGGAAGAATAGCAGTCTTCGCTTAGTGCAACCCACTGACTAAAGTTTTCCATTTCCTACATGAAGGACGAGGCTCACGTCATCTGAAACCGACGAACACAAATCACGATGGGGAGACGTTCAGCGTTTCCAAGTGTAGCTTCTTCAAAATGCTGACGCTGACAACTGTGCAATCAGCAGCACACTTAAAACCTAAATTCAATCAATAGCAGCAACCACTTTATCATTGCGTTGGCCGCCCCATAATGTCGCTACTGAAGTATTTTTTAGGACGCAAATTGACTGCCTACTTGGCAATCATCTGCATGTGACATTACCAACAAGCACGCAATTCATCGACAATTTTCCTATTTGGGTCCTTAGGAAGCATTTCTAATGAACAAATAACTATATTAATTACAACTCTATGTACATTTTATTCAAGGAGGCATTCATCATATTCCAGTTGGAACGAGTTTCAATTCATGAAATAAATGACGCATGGCTATTCAAGTAATTTATGTGAAGATATTCACAGTAATAAAACCGGTGGCATGCAGACGCAATATGTGCTCCACCGAGGCGTGGTAGCTCTCTGTTGCTTAGCAGCCGGGAGGCAGACGCGGTGGTGGCGACGATGGCAAAGATAGCGGCGGCAGTTTCACCAAAGCGTTCCAGCAGCAAACGCGTCGGCGGCACACTGCAATTTCATTCAATAACACGTGACCAAACCATGTTGGTGATTGTCCAATCGTAGTGCATTGCAGTTAAGTATAAACTATCTAATTAGGCAGCAGATTCGTTTGTGTAATTCAAACAAGTGGCACATTAATATATCCTGTAAGTAGACCAAGTTTGCTCGTTGAGTCAATATGTTCCACTTAACTGTTTACAAAACTTTTGGTGGTCTAACAGGTGGCATATATTTTTCTCACGCAATTAGCGAGTTATATCCAATAATAGTTTCTCACTGTCAAATTTATTTAAAAGGGCAAGTTGACAATGTCTGATAGTGAGTTAGACGCCTTGCAACGCCGTCAGCTAAGTTAATTAAGGATGTAAATCAGACTTTGTGTTGGTACGTGTCGTAGTGATGTTAACATTTTGTTACCACCCTGTGACACCCTGGTTGTCTTTTATTTCGCTTTGTATTGTGTTTACTTGCTGACTAGCATCTAAATATAGAAGTGTAACCACACTGCCTTGAGGACGAAGAGGAAACTTTGCCTTGGAAATAAAACATTTCTTCGTCTAATATTAAAGTATGGAAATTTATACAACTTGTGGTAATTCAATTCAATTATAAAGTTTACTGCTGGATTCTTTGATTATCAAGAGGATAAGTTTCTTTTGCGAATTTTTCCGGTGTATACAATACTGTTTTATATTCCACCGGAGTTATAAATCTAGAAAGCCGGATTTATTTTTATTCGCTGCGAAATTGAAATTGCTGGCTTGGGGTTGTTAAATGCCTAACTTTGTGTGCTGCAAAAAGAAAACACATTAAATCCGTGTTCTAACAAATACGAGAATTGCGCATGTTAAACAACAGCTGCTCTTGTACTTCCGGAAGAAAAATAAGCAACTGATAAATGTAGTGCGGAGGCGACGAGAATTCTATTAATCATGTGCGTGTGCAATGCAATGCAAGTTTCGCCTTCCAACCAGAGCGGAATGTATCTTCATGTTACCCTTTAGATTTTCTTTTGTTCCATGAACGTGTTAAGACGCGTCTTTTTATTTATTTAGCTCACGTGCCGACCATTGCTTTCTAGAGATAATGCTCTTCTTTCACCGTCAACAAGAGTAAAATGAAAACGTAAATAAAACGACAGCAGTGGTGTAGAGAGAAAATTAAGAAATTAGTTAATTGAGGATTTATGAGATAATTTCACGGTAGAATAAGAAAAGAAATAGATTGTTGGGGGGACGAGCATCATCAGAAACTCTTTGAAGAAAAGAAATTTTAAAGAAGCTTAATATTGCCATTTTATTTCAAGAACATTTCATTGTTTAATTGCAACCAAATTTACCAACATTTCTAACAATCATACGATAATCGAATAGATGCGTGAACTGATGATGATTAATGGTAGGGTACCAGTATTCACGAAGGAAACATGATGCATAGTAGTAGTTGGGATCATGTTTATTAGCCCGATGGTAACGTTTAATTAGTATTTACTGACGTAGTAACATGGTAATTTCAGCTACAACTACAGAGAAAATATTGTGAAGCATACTTTACTTTCAGTATTGCTTTCAATGCACTTTTATCATTATTATGATGACATTTACATCCACCTGAACCGTCCTAGATCACCTAGATATAGATGATTTGTATGATTTTGTAGGTAAGCATGATAATATTTAGGTCAAAGGTAAATGAACAAGGAAATTAATAACTTCATGCCATCTGAGTGCAGCCAATGCTGAAAAGTGTTAAATCACCTTCTTTCAGCTCGACAAGTTCAATTTGCTTAATATTTATTGATGGTTTTTCGCGCGGGAATTTTTCATTGTACAGACATTGGTCTGGACAGTTTTCCAACTCGTTTTTCGCAACGACATAGACGGTATAGGCAAGCGTCATTTACATAATACATTCATGCGAATATATATTTGGGTTCGTGGGCTTTGTGCGCGTAGAAAAGCGTCACTAGCGTGGTGAAACTCACACAATGTCTGGAATTAATAAAGGACTGCCGGTTTTCAGGTGAGGATTTCTGACATCTTGTGTGATTTTTTACCGAGTCATCCTTGTGTATATAGGACTTTATTGGTGAAAGTTTTTTTATATTTAAACATCTCGCTTTGCTTGCTTATTTGCTAGGTAGGAGAAGTTTTTTTTTAAATTCAGAGTTCTTTCATTACTAAGTTGGTTTGGATATCTTGATTTCAAGCAGATTTATTTCCTAAACATGTTGGTGTGGTTGCTTAGGATATTGGTCAATTTTAAATAATATACAATAACAAATAAAATTTATTAGTTTTATTATCTTACAATATAAATTGGAGTTTGATGATTATGAATTGAGATGATAATCCAACATTTTACATTAATTACTTTTATGCAATAAGTAAACATAAATCTTTTAATTTTACACTTTTTTTGTTGGAATACAAATATAACAAACTGAAGAATTTATTCCTAAATTAAAGAAAAATTTTCCTTGAATTAGCCATAATTCGTACGATTGTCTTCCATTGATGATAAAAGGCAACAATGATTCTGCTTGAAAATGGCGCTAGGCAGAATCCTGATGAGGTTTCCTTCTTACTAAGTAATTGCTCACGCCTTTTAATGTTCCTTTTAATTATAAAATGTTAATTAAAATTATACAGTTTTGTGCGGTGTGTCGCAGCCATAGCGAGATTTTCCACTCGGCTTCTCTAAACAACCACAAAGTTCACCTCTGCGATTAAATCTTCCTAAAACGCAGAGCTTTGCCTAATTTCACATAGTTACGCATGTTCAAAACATATGACACAGCGCAACTCGCTAGTTTGATTAAAATTAACGCGAATAATTCACGCTTGAACCGGAAACAACTCGCAGCGGAATTTATTAAAACCATCGTACTGTACAATTTTAAAATTAAATGTCCCAGGAGGCACGCCAATAGAGTTGCCTACATTAAAAGTGAAAAAAAAGAGACATAAATTCATAAAAAGTGTCAATTAATTTATATTGATGTTACGTTAATGCACCACGTTTTATACACGTGCAAGTTGTGGCATCCGTGGTATCAGGACAAGAATAATCGATACACAGAACACTCAGGCTGATGTATTCAGCTTTGAATTCAACGCATTACACTTTGATGCGGTTCGGTGTCACATCGCGGGGTGGGGGTGAGATTGACGTGGTTTTGCTTCCTGCGTTCCTCCGCAGCAAACACTCATCATGTTCGTAGATTTCCATTACCTAACAACAATTCTACAAAAATAGAAGAGCTGGGAAATGAATTATAGAGCAAATAAGTTTAGGGATGTGGTAAATTGTAATGTAGCTAACAATTTGTTGGAAAAGAGTCAAATGACAATTAAAAGCTTGAAATTATTTTTCTAGGAAAGTGCATCTACTCTAATGATGCGCAATAATGAGAAATCTTGCTGGAACTTGGTGCACTAACTTTTGATTGAATTATTGAAGCGATAGTGAAGTTAAGCGAGTCTTAGATGTTCATGGATTGCAAAGTTAGCTCTAGGTACCTAAAAAATCATTTAAACGAATTTTTTCCGTTTTTCTCATACATTTCTACCCTCGTCAAATAGGTGACAATATTTCATCACTGACTGTTGACTGTTGTTAGTACTCGCCCGTTATTCCCATTGGGAGTTATTACTCGCCATCGCACTTATCGTTCTGACGTCCATCTGACCCGGACCTACCCTGAGTGCGCAATATTTATTTTGCACGCGGTTTTTTTCTATTTAGCCCCGTGGCTTTCATGCGAATGTTATAATAAACCACGATTTTTTCTGAACCATTTTTCAACAAACATTCGACAAAGGAAGAGCATTCAGGAATGTTAGAGAACACAATCACAACACATTGTTAAGCTTTTCATCAAAGTGAAACACAGAGAAACAAAGCATTCAAATGGTAGTTTGTGGCAATATTCATTTAACATTGTTCTACATTCAAATATTGGGGCATATTGGCATATTGGGGCTTAGTTAATAAAGTACGTTTATAGTTGAAGATGGTTTGTTGCTTTAAGGTCTGATAAAATTGAGGAATTCCTCACTGCTTGATGGTGGCGCTCGTAAAATTTACAGCGCCTTGATGTTGCATTGAGGGTGGTCTTTGACCTTCAATACAACATCAACAAATTACCAGGAGAATGATAAAGTCTACGGGGATATTTTACGAGCCGCCAAAGTGTCGTCAACTACGCTATTGTAAAACCAAGGAGGGAACTATGCGGAAGTGTTGGTCACGTATCAGAATGCCAAGTTACGACATACTGCAGTGTGCAATTTACGGTTGTTTGAAGTACATGATTCAATCTGGAGTAATTTAATGGGTTGGAGATTAAGTAAAATGCTAACCTAATTCGCATAAAACTCTACATTCTGGTTCAAAGAATAATTACACATAAGAATGATGTTACTGAATTGATACAAGGACAGGTAAAGACCATCATTTCTCTATAGCAGGTGTCGGCAATCTTTTCCGGGCGGCCGCATCATGTATTTTGTCTATTATCAAAAATAAATATGGAAAAAAGTATTTTTTTTTTATATTATATAATAACAACATTGCTAGAGAACAAAAATTATGCAATTTAGAAAATGAATTTAAATTTAAAAAACAAATTCCGGATATATTCCGTTAATTTGCACCTAAAATACATTTTTTAATGAACTCACCATCCGTAAAGAGCTTGTTACTCTCAGCAATTAATTTTAAAATACGTAAGGATGCTTTGAGCAATGCTGAACTCTGTTCCTTACATTTTTTAAAAACATTTTGTTGTGCTTCTAATGATTTTAGAGGTTCAAATTGATGATTTGAATCCTTGGTATTCTTGAAATAGATTCTTTGCAAAACAAGCATTTTGCTTCATTGTAATTATTAATAAAAAATAATCAAAAGTCTACTTTTCATTAAATTATCGATTTTTCCTATTAATTTTATTTTCTTTGATACCAATAAAATATGAATTATTCTACCAATAATTTAAAGATGCATTATGCATTTCTCATCACCTATTGTGGTGGTTGTTGTCAATATGTAAATAACAAACTACTTTTACACTTCCAAAGACCCAGAGTTACCTTCGCGTGGATGAAGATTTTCTGAAATTTTAGATGCTCAACACACGAGGTGGAGTGTAACAAATAACGCAGTAACACAAACTCGGTACTCTCGGAATTGATGGATCACGCATCGCGTCCACACGTACTGCACAAGTCAAGTGAAGTGAATGAAGCGTTGATTTTACTACTGTGTCCCGTTTTATAGCTTTGCTGAGACAAAGAATTGACAATTTATGAAACTAATACGCCCGACACATGAAAATAATATTCTTCGACAAGATAAACTGAACATAACACTAAATTATTTCTTTAATGATGGTTAACAGAACAATAGACCTTTATGCCACAAGGTGCAGTGTGAGAAATGAATCGACAATACAGATGGAAAACAAAGAAAACAATAATTTCTAACCTTAGCCGTGTATATTCGTCATCAGTCACGGCACATTTACGTTACAAGTTTGTTGTTTTTCCTAAATTTTATTCGTGTTTTGGCGGGCTGCACAAAAGGTTGCTGCAACGAGCCGCGAGTTGCCGACCTCTGTTTTAGAAGAAAGGAGTTGGTAACTGTGGTTTCAATAGCTGTATAGGTTAGGTTATCGGGTGCTTACTTATATTTATACAAAGGTTTTTATAGAATTATGAATGATATCTAGGATACTATACATGTAGATACCACCGAGGATATCTTCAAAAATTCTTCAATTTTAATTGAAATTTCATACCTACAGTATAAGCGCATTATAATAGAAAACATTTTGGTGGAATTCTATAAATAGAGAAGTCAGTTGTCCATTAGGAAAACCTACTTTAGCATACGTCTAAAAAACGATGGTTGAGATGCCAAAAAAGCACTTTCAATACCCGACCTTCAACTAGCTGCTCGAATCTTGATTGAGACTTTTCTTTGTACCTCCATCAAAACCATGCACTATGATTGGAATAGTAATCGTATTTGCTTATAAAGGCAAAATGTGGCCTGTTTAAATGCGAATAAATATTGAGGCATTAAAGAGATATGATTATATTTCCATATTTTCTATCTGTTTTCAACATGGGCTATAAAATAATTAAAAAAACCGCATTGTGCAAAAATCATATTTACAGTATTTACGGATATGAGGAGCGATGCTGCGGGCAATTCGTGCAAAGAGCGGTAAACTGGATTATTTACTCGCGCAGGCAAAAAGCTGAATGGAAATAAAAAGTGCACAAGCTAGCAGGAACAACAGGGCCCGCGAAATATATGTGCGCACACGTTTATGCAAATTGTGTCTGGCAGCAAACAAGCGATGATGATGATGCTTCTAGCATACTTTGCCTTCAAATGGCCAGGGAAATGATGAAGGCAGACAACTCTTTGATGCGAATTTGCCATGAGTTTCTTTCATTTGTAATAATTGTGTTGGTAAAGTTGCGGAATATTCCAGATTAAATTTTTAGTTCCATTAATTGAGGATGTAGGGCGTGATATAACTAGATATCATATTCGATTGCAATCTTCGGAGGTTTTGGTGTGCTCAGCTGCAAAACAAATATTATCGAAATTTCTGTGTGTTCTGTGACTGTGTTAATCTTAACAATACACGCCTAACATTGCTCCAAACTAGAATGGAATTTATCTTAAGCCTTCAATATTTGATCATCAACTAAGATGATTAGATTATTGTTGTAACATGCTTCAGCTGCAGTTTCGAGCATTACTAATCTGCTTATTTGTTGCAGATTAACCAACACCAGATCCATAGACTAATTTATACGCTATTAACGCTATTAACATATAATGCATGTACGGCAGATGGTACATTGCAACAATGTACACATCTAAATTGTGCCAAGACAAGCTAACCATGTGTTAAGTGGCGTCCACTTGTCGCGTCCTGGCGCGAGACAGGCCCGGCGATGCGGCCGACCGAATGATGTACCCCATGGTGCAACGTCAGCCGCATCAACAACCGCACCAACAACAACAGCCGGCGGCGCCCACGGAGATCCGACCATCCAGCACGCGACCGCAGGAAGAGCAGAGCATCGCTCTCAGCGTGCGTAAGCAGCAAGACGTGCAGCCGGCCGCCTCTGATCCAGAACGCCAGAACGAACCGGAGGAGCAAGAGCAACACCAGCACCATCGTCATCGACGGCGGCCGCTTATACGACGCGTGTTCAACTACGTCCGCGAGGCCTGGACCGGTGTAAAATCAGCGCTAGGTAATGTGCCTCTCTCCCACTAGGATGATGATGTAGGAGCAGGAACCGGAGGTATTTACTCAACATACCGTCAATGCATCGACGCGCTCGAGCTGAGCGGCTTGATCGTAGTGTGGGCCCAACGCTGTTGGAATATCAATGAGTTCCTGTCTGCCAACGAGGACAATGAGACGTTGCTATCGGCCCGGCCGGTGTACGTAATCAATCAATGCGCGATTGTGCTAATACGCGTTCCGCCGTAATTCCTGCCCCGGGGAGTGCTAATGAATTATCGCTGGAATAACATTAGCTCTAGTTACATGCAGTGATCTTTATTGTAATTGTCTAATTACCCAAAATGAGAACATTGCCTATCTATACGATGTCCTAAGAATAGTGTGTCTTATTTGCAGATTCGGAGCTTGAGGATTTGGAGACTCCGCCACGGTATCGTCCAGATAGTTTGGAATCCTTATGCAAAGCTACTCGTTTTACTCAAGCTGAAATCAAGCGGATCTATCGAGGATTCAAAGCTGAATGTCCTACTGGTGTTGTTAAGGAGGATACTTTTAAGATGATTTATGCCCAGTTTTTTCCACAAGGAGGTAATCTATTAATATCAACGTTCTGTTGTTCTCATTCTCATTAGCAGCAATTAATTAAGTCAAACATAGTTTTGATCAGATGTTAACAGAACTTAACACAGTAGAAATTTTATTTTTGGGCGTAACATATCTCTGCGCATCATCAAAACACGTGTTTTACATCATCCGTGGTGTCTGGGTTATGTTGGTCGAAGAGCAAATATTTTATACAGACACAAGTTTAAACAAAATTTACTGCATCATCAAAGTCATGCAAATAAATCTAGAGTTTGTTATTGTATGTCTGATTCACCATGCATTTCGTTAAAATTCCGGTGGATTTATTACATATTTGCATTTCGTTTATTATTTCGAGGATTTTTCGCAAACAAGAACAAAATACAACAGAATGTGTAAAACGGATGCTAACTAATGCGGTAAAATCCAATCAATTGCACGCGGATCCTGCTTTGTTGTAATTCAACCAATATTAGGATGTAAAAGAAAACAAATTACGTTCATCGGACCCGAGGCACTAATTCTAACTAACTAACTAACTAAGAAATAAATACTATCGTGTTAAAAGTAAAGTTAATTTCTGAGTTGTCTCAGCGACATTTTCTTCCTTCAGTTGCGGAATAATGTCTCTTACAATCAACAAGTGAATTCAACGTTTTTCTCGTAGTTTTGGTTCCACAGTGCGTACATCTCTCTAACATTCATGAATTATGTATCGAGCGAAATGTATTTTCTAATCCAAAGCAAACACAAGTTCTTTGCATGAGGTATCAAAATAAATGATTTTGCTTTCCGAAGATGTATTCAAGTGGTGGGCGTAATGCATGCCGAATCAAATAGATTTATGTCTGTTTTGCAATTTGATTTTCTCACTGGAATGCGAAATGCTGCAAGGTGTAATGTAGGAAATGCAGCAATTCAATAAAATGGGATTTGCAGAATATTTATACTTAAGGGAAATATTATATTGGAATACCGCAATAAATGTAAGGATCTACTAGGCTGCATTAATGTGTCATGTATATTTATTACTTATCTTTTATTCATCTGCAAATACGATTTCTGATAGGTTTTTTTATAACTCAATTAATGGTTGATAGAATATCAAATCACTTCATAATGCTGGAATATTGATTGAATGGCATTTGCGCTCGTTTTCACCCAACTTTATGGAATTAATTTTCTCGAAATTAAACTCTCTACAACCTCATACTAATCTTACTTAGTCTACTCAAGAGGTAATTAATTTCAACTCTGTAGTTTATTCAGCTGAACCCTCTTGACCAACGCAATATTTATAAAGTTTAAACGACTAACGGTATACAAACTACCCACTTTGATTTCAACACTGAATTGAAATCGAAACTTTTAATTGCGTTTCATAATTAAAAAACAAGTTGAACTCACTGAAATGCGAGGGCATATAAACTTTTAATGGATGTTTATATTGAAAATGCGATGAACTCCCCAGTTGGTTTTCATTATGTTAAATTAGATTTAATTCTTTTTTTTTTTTTGCAGCAAATTCCAGCCAATATGCCCATTATGTCTTCAACACCCTTGATCAAGATCATAGTGGTTTAATTAGTTTTGAGGTATGTTGCTTCCAACTGGATTTTTAATGAAAATTATGATAATGAGTTGTAGGATTTTGTACAAAATTTGTCCATATTGTCACGAGGGTCACTCGAAGAAAAACTACGTTGGGCTTTCACATTGTATGACATCAATGGCGATGGTTGCATCACCAAAGAGGAGATGACAGATATTGTCACTGCCGTTTATGAACTAATGGGCAAACTGACTGAACCCAGCATTGAGGAGGACACAGTGAAGGAAAAAGTGGATCGAATTTTTCAAGTAACTTTTTGCCGCCAAGTATATTAACGATGTAACTCAATTGTTTGCGTGCTTTCAGAAAATGGATAAAAATAAGGACGGTGTTGTGACGTTGGATGAATTTGTCGAGTGCTGCCAGGGGGACGGCGATATTTCGACCTCGATGGCGGTCTTTGATTCCTCCTTCTGACGTTCGCCGGTCGGCGCTCGTCCTCCGCCATCGTGGACATGAACGTCGACTGCACGCTTCTCATCGACCAAAAATAAAAAAATAAAAAAATAAAAAATAAACACGCAGCAAATCGAGGTCCTTACAGGTAGCATGGGTGCCATAGGTCTCTATATCGATAAATAATCATAAGACATCGGCGACTGCCGGAGTGCGGTGGACATACAAGGCGGAATAAGTTGAATGCAGCTGTGATCTAGGATATTATATGGCATGCTGATTCGTTCTCTCTTCGGTGACGAATTCTGCAATTGTGCGCAATTGGCAATGGTCTGCTGAGCGCGCCGAAGGAAAACTAATATTTACTTAATCAATAGGCATACATTTTCCAAGAGCTTTTCGTCTCGCGCTCTTACGCTACTCGTATTTTCAGTTTCAGAACATTGCCATGGCAATATGCGTGAAAATCATGCTAAATCAGAGCAGGGCTCATCAACTTGAGCTTTTTAGTTTTCTTCCAACGACCAACAAACACCACTTATTTATTGAAATACTTTTTTTGCAAAGGCTTGTTCCTGAAGTGGGTACTCAACCAATTGGAATTTATAATAAATTAAATATATCATATTAATAAAATAAATTATCATCTGAAGAGTTCTTCATTGGTATGTCTAGAGAATCAGATGTTTAAACTCGGTGTCATACTAAATGCAACAAATGTACACAGTTCTAGGAAATCGTTTGTCTTTTTGAGAATCTTCATGGATTAGTGATAGAGTCAGACAATGTTCCATGAAATCATGAGGCAACCAACTGTGTAGTAAGAAGAAAACTTGCAATGATGTTATAGCAATGTGTCTAGAAACAAATTCGAAAACTATTTCAAGAATTTTCTAACTTCAACTAATAAATTTCACACTTAATCTTCATTCCCAAGAATATAAAATTAACCACACTAAAAATACAAACAATGCTATAAAACATATCTAAAGTAATGATAACATAATTTCAATGTGTTCTCTAAATTACTTTTGTATATTTTCTAAGTTTTCTAGATGAAATTATTGTAAACGTTCTCTGGATTGGTGGTTGAAAAGAAAGAATTTATCGAATGTTGGACCTAAAAATATTTAATATAAACAGCGACAATATATTTAATTGTTTACTAACAATGTCTTTATTTCTGCTGCGTCGACAACTAAACGAGTGCCAAAATTGCTTGGGTAAATTACAATTGCTGTAAGCAAAACTAAAATATCACACGCAAAATGTTAATAACTTATTCTGCAAATGAATTATGTATGATTCAAGTCGGTGAAGACACAAGTCATTCACTATTTTGCCGTATAATAAATGTTATAAATGGAGATTAAATAAAGAGAGATGATATTTACAACCGTGTCGGTGTACATATAAAGTTGTATCTATGAATGTTGTAATAATATCAAAAGATGTGAACCTATAGTATTTATGTATAGGAAGAATATATTATTATAAATCATCTGCTTTAATCTTACTTCGGGACATTTATTTTAAGTACAATACTTAATTGAACAAAGACTTAGTTTTTTGACTTTTTTTTAGGACTTTCGTCACTGGCCGATTGTGAACCTGATGATGATGTTTTTCGCTTTTTCCGTTCCTGCTCATCATCACTGGTGCCATCGTCTTTACTTAGTTTTTCTTCTATTTTTAATAAATTCTTCTTGATTTTACCTGCATCTGGACTGTAAGACCAGACAATCATTTCCAAATGTGCCTTTGTAGGCAAATCATCCTCCCATAAATTGGGATCTTCATCATTGAACTTCCTCATCATAACCTTAAGATGTTTGTTTCTAACAATATCCCAAGTTATGCTCTTTTCATTGCTTTCCACAGTTCGCAAGTTCTTATATTCTCCTTTAACTTTTGTGTATGCTTCAAGGAATAGTTTCCAGTCCGAGTTTCCCAACTTGTATTTATCCGCCAGCGGTTTTAATAGTTTCATAGTGGATAATGGCAAATAAGGTCGGTTTTCTTTCGATTTGTTTGAGTTTTCATAGTCTTTAAGCCAATCGTCAAATATTTTCATTGCATCGTTAATGTTCTGTACTTTCTCCTTGTCTTTGGTCACTAGAATAATAGAATTAATTAATTCGTTGTTTGCTAAAGACATAGTTTAGATACTTACAAGTAAGAACACGTTTAGCTCTTCCAATCAGTCCTTTAATTGCTAACTTTTGGTAGTCCGGATCACGCCCTTCTAAGATCTTGATAGTTTCATATGCTTTTTCTTTATCCTTAAATCCTAATCCAGGTACAGTATCAGGCTTGTTTTCAGACATGCTGATTAATTTTGATAGCACTTTGCTTCGTTAAATATCTACAAGATGCTTCTCCACGACAGCCTAACTAAAACTAGCTGGACAATAACAAACAGCACACCAAGTTGTTGGAAACCAATATTAGCTGGTCTACAATGTGCTTGAGTCTCTAAATTCAATATGAAGGTAATGCTATACTTTGTACAGAGTCTGAACAAGCCAGCTGGTAGATCATCAGACATGTGCTATAGTAAATACGAATGACGAAGCATCTAAATTTAACTCACTCAAGTGCGTGACAATCGTGTGGGCATTACACATTCTCAGTTATTACGGAATTTGCCGCTGGATTTAACCCACAAACGATGACACCAGTATCTAAAGGTAGCAATGACGTCATAATTATATAGTGTATTAGAATTTAATTCCTGACCATTTGAATGCAGATTGTACTTTCCGTTGGAAATAAATATGACAGTTGAAGATCCAAATTGAGTTTTCTTATCAATAATAAAAGGTACTGTTTGTAAGTTTTCCAAATCTTCTGTTAGTGTCAATTGTATTTTACCAACCAAACAATATGATATTTCAACATTGGGACCAAAATCTAGGTCTATAGCCTTGACGTGCATGAATTTGGTGAATACTCGATGTACAGTTTAAGAGTATTACTTTAATTATAACGTTTAGAAGTGTGAATGCTTGGTGATTACAAACAATAAAATACAACTAGGTGATTTTGTTTTAGTTGCCAGAATCAAAATAAAATTGCACTTTCCACTGACGTTGCATATGATTTTTTCTATTATGGCCACCAATTATTGCCAACCAATTGGGATGTTATAGATTCTTTTCTAGGGGAATCAGATCTTTAAAGCAGCAGTCGGCAACTCGCGGCCCGTTCCAACTTTTTGTGCAGCCCATCAAAGTACTAACTAATTAAAAGAAAAAACAACAAATTTATGGCGTGAGCGTGCTGAAACTGCTGACAAAAATGTGCGAGATAGATTACAAACTATTGCTTCCATTGTTTTTATTTCTGTTTTGTCGATTCTTTTCCTACGCTGCACCTTGGGGCACAAAGATCTATTGTCCTATTAATCAACATTGAAAGAATAACTTAGTGCTATGTTCAGTTTATTTTTTCGAAGAATATTATTTTCATGTGTTGGGCGTATTAGTTTCATCAATTTCGTCAACACTTGACTTGTTCAGTTTGTGTGGGCGCAACGCGTAACCCATCAATTCCGGGAGTAATGTAATGCATTTGTGTTACTGAGTTATTCATTACACTTTAGCCCGTGTGTGTGTTTGGTTTGTGTTGGTATGGTTTTTGAATTTGTGTTGCATTAGTTCGTCTATTTTTCGATTAATTTTGTGTAATGTGTGATAGAGTAATAATAATAATAATATATTCTGTATATATACAATCGCGCAATACAATCATACATATACAAGGCTATCGACCAACGGTCCTTCAGCCATAGAAAAACAATAATTAATGTTATCTTTTATTACAAAATAGCAACAAAATAAAATAAAAACAATAATACTTATGATAATATGGTTTTTTTCAATCGGGTAGAAGTTTTCGAATGTATGAAATTAGCGGTTCTTGAGGACTTGAGGAAGTGTAGAAATGTTAGAGGTTGGAATGATTGGTGAACAGTTTAATTGTTAGCTCCTTATGTCTCGTGATATAGTATATTATCACGAACACGTCTTGCTGAATGCTATAAAGCTGGTTTTTATAGTTTTAAGTATGTTGTATTCAATTTTGTTTATTGTTTATGGATTGATTATTTTGTTGTTAATTTTTTGCATTTATGCTGAATACATTCTTTGTTGTATTTGATGTTTGCAATAAATCGGTGATGTTTATATTTAGTTTATATAAAATCCTTTAATTAGATGTATCCCATTTCGGGCAGATTCAGTGGAGGTATCGTTGGGTGTGGTTACGATAAAACTTAACTATAACACTACCTTAATATTGATTTTGTAAAATAATCTACTCATTTTAGTTAAAAATGCACCTCAAATACGCATTAATTATTGGATTCAGAACTATAAATGCAGTTGTTTCTTTAAGATCAGTTTCAAATTCGCCGTATACACCTTTCCAGTTTTCATTCATGAAATCATTCAATGCGGTTCCATGCTTCGGGTCACCACCAAAAAGATTATCAAATTTAATATATAGACGATTTAATGTTACATTTTACGATTTTCCGTTGCGTCCTTTAATTTTCAACTTGGTTTTTTAATCGTAAGTTAGGTTAAGTAGAATATAACAATAATACAATTAAATTGAGTTATAACTACATAAATTAATTTCTTCATCGAAAGTTAGATTAAACTCGCCAACGCCTACAAGAGCAAGATTAATAAAAGCGTTCCTTCCATTTCATAACTACCTACAACTTCCATGAGGAAAACATGCATATTCAGATGTAATTCTTTAACCTCTATTGAAATATTATTCAACATGGATTTTTCAAGTACAAGAAAATCCACAGTTTTAAATATTATTTGTCATTCATTACCCCCTTGCAGTGACCAGTTTTCAACGTGGATCTTGCTTAAAAGCTGTAGCTGTAATGAAGAATCTCTTATAAATCACAGTATAAATTTAATGGATTACATTAAAAACATAATATTATATAATACCATCCTCTCCAATAGTTTCCACAACATTCTAAAAATTATTAGTTAAACATTGCTTTAGATTGTCATCTCTTGAATAAATCTTTATATAACTTGCTGAAAATTAACGCATCGACATCAAATATATATATTTTACGAATCATATTCTCACTTACGAATTTTACTCGATGCATAAGCACAACACAATAATGTCGAGGGAAGAAAATAATTCATATTGATTTCAAACATGGTTCATCAAACTTATGGAAATAAATAAATTAGAAATTACCATTCTATGATTCACATTAGGAGTCGGCAACCATTTTCAAAAAAAAGCGAACCGAATTGAATTTTGTGTATTGTCAAAAATAATTTTTAATTTTTTTTATTTAAAATTTTTAACAAATTTCGTTAATAGCAACCAAAATACATTTTTTAAAAATGAAAACAATTCGTAAACGGCTTGTTATGTTTAGTAATTAATATCGAAGTATGTAAGGATGTTTTGAGCAATGCTGAATAACTCAGTAACCTAAATCTGAATTGTGCTCTCTGAATTGATAGGTTACGCGTTGCGTCGACGCGTACTGTACACTACTGTGTTCCCTTCTATTGTTTTGCCAAGGCTTGAGATTGAGAATTTATGAAAGTAATACGCCCGACACATGAAAATAATATTCTTCGATAACATAGCACTAAGCAATGATTCAAATGATGATTAATAGACAAGAGACTCTTGTGCCCCAAAGCAGATAAAAAACAAAGAAAGCAACAATTTGTAACCTAATCCGCAAATTTCTGTCAGCACTAACGGCACGGTCACGCTATAAGCTTGTTGTATTTTCCTAAATTATGTGGGTGCTGATTTACATTATAACACACAAATTCAATATGAAAATATACGCAAATAAAAAATTTCAAAGAAAACCAATCAAAATTATCGAAAATGGTATTACTTGTTTTATTCTTAACAATCTTTAGAAATTGCTTAATGCACTTGTCTACAGTTTAAAGCCATTTAAGTTGTGATAGTTGTGAATAAACACACCCAATTACACTTCTATACGATCTCTAAACCCATACGGCTAATCACATAATCCGCAAGATGCTCATCTCGGGCAAAAGAATCAGCCGACCACACCCACCCCATCTTTGCTATTAACAGATCCTATAAAAAAGATAATTATTAAATAAACATTGTACTGAAGGAAGCAGCAAGTCAAAAATGTTTTATAAACCAATATTAAGTGTTAAGTTTCATATATAATGAAATATAAATTATTATTCTTTTTATAATGAATGAACTGCTTAATACAATACAACATATAATTTAAATGAAAATCTATAAAATAAGACATAATGTCTTAAATAGGAAAGTAATATCAAATCAACCCAACAGGCAATAAAATAAATCAACTTCTGAAATATATTTCACAATCGAATATCAAATAAGCCCTTTACACAATACGCATTCCATCAACCACCACTAATTCCAAATTGCATCTCCTACTCTGTCACTCGGTCCTAGGCATTTGGGAGTGCAAAAGTAGTTTGTTATTTACGTGTTAGCGCCGCCTCTCTGCCACCTGTGTGCCTGTGTTCCATATTGACAACAACCACTTCAATAGGTAATGAGACATGCATGTTGTTTTTAAATTATTGAAAGAATATTTCATATTTTATTGGTGGAAAAATGAATAAAGTACCCAAAGAAAAGAGAAATTAATGAAGAAAATCGCGAATTTAATAGAAATTGGATTTTAGGTTCTTTTTTATTAATAATTACAATAAAGCAAGATGTTTAATTTACAAAGAATCTATAAGTGTATTGAAAAGAATCAATTTGCGTCGTCACTTCGACACAAAACACAAAAGTGAATATGATTAATTTGAATATCAAATATTATTAAAAGCCTAATAACAAAGTTAAGCATTGTTTAAAACGGTCTTACATATTTTAATTTTAATTGCGGAACATAACGAGCCATTTACGGATGGTGAGTTCATTAAAAATGCCTTTTGGCTGAAATTTAACGAAATTTGTCTGGATTTAAAAAAAAAAAGGTTCCCCAGCATTATTGTTTGTGTAAAAAATAGTTCTTTCTATATTTATTTTTGATAATTCACAAAATCCAAGGTGCGACCCTCGTAACTTTGTTTTAAATGGTTCGCCGTCGGAGAATGTTTGCCGACTCCTGCTTTTAAGGGTCCTGTGTTCTGCCTTCTCGATCGATACACCATTCTATACGCTATATAATATATCTTAAATGGTTTATTATGGTTTTTTATATACAGCAAATGTAATAGCATTAGTTATAACTTATATTAAACAGCTGGTGCCTAACAAATTTCGATTCTTGCGAGCGATATCATTAAAAAGTCACACACTCGCACAAAGCAATAGTTATTAACATTCACACTATATAATTAATCAATGCACAAATAAATAATCGTTGCATCATGACTTTAAACAGGTTTCAATTGAAAACCACACTTATAATTATTCCCATATGAACAATTCATTATTTGATATGGGTATTTGTATCCATTACAGCTACTGGTGAGACCTGCGTTGATCCTCGTGGTGATGAGGTAATAGATGTAATATCGCCTTCGACCCATTGGCACACCGACAATCATAACTCAGTAGTTTCCATTTTTCGTGGAGGCAGAATGGGTGGCACGGTTTGATACACGTTTTGTGCACGTATCAAAGTGGGGTCTGAACTGTCCCCGGAAGAAATAACATTTTCATCTAGAGAATCATGCTCGGAGTTTTGACTAGAACCAATAATATAAAGACATTACTATTCAAATCATATTCCAATTTCTTTGATTACCTCATATTATCAGAAGTTTTGTACCATTCATTTTCATAGGCTTTGAGCCACATTGGATTACTACCTTCCATACTATGTTTATTGGTATTAGGCACACGTCCACCCAGACCACTTAATCCACGACCGTCAATTTCACTGTCTACAATTTAAAACACATAAACTGACTACGTTCAATGCCACTGCATTTTAATTGGCATGGTCATTACCGTATGCTGTAGCAGTCGCCGCTTTTAATTTCCTTTGATATGTATGTCGTTGGTTTACACATAGAGCCAAGCAAAGAAGTAGTAGCAGGAATAAAAACAGTGAGCTGGCTGTCAGCCAAAATGTCGTTCCGGTTTTCTGGACCACGCCCAATGCCAGTGTCCCTCCTGGCTGGGTATCCAACACATTAAATTCTTTAAATAGTGCATCAAGGCGTTCTGTGTTTTGATCAACAAGTCGTAACACTTCAGCGACTTCTAAAATAGAGTGATCTTTCCGATTTACCAAGTGGAGATACAAATCAGTTCTGGTTTTATCAACAGTCCCGTCGTGATTAGCATGGGCTCGGAATTCATCAACATTTACAATAGCACCAGTGACGTTTCCTAAAATTCTACGCACAAAAATCATGGCATTATGTGAAGAATATCCTTCTAGTTTGATTGAACTTACTCTCTGAATATTTCAATTCTATTGCGCAGCTCTACAGGTTGTTGCCTTAATACAAAGCGAACACGTTGGTCTTCTCGCAGTAAATAAATAAAAACCCTTGCCATGTCCTTCAAACCACCTGTGTCATTAGCAAGCACCTAGAATTAAGAAATCAATTAAACACCGGTTGGTGTTTTGGTTTTATTTGTGAGAATGTTACCATGAAATCAAAATATCCTTTCATTCCCTGTTGAGGATCAAAATTAAGCTGCACTGATCCTGTTTCCCTCTCAACAATAAAAGGTGCTCTTCGTAAATTCTCCAAACCTTCTGTTAGTGTCATTTGTATTTTACCAACCAAATAATATGATATTTCAGCATTGGGACCAAGATCTAGGTCTATAGCCTTGACGTGCATAAATTTGGTACCAAAACTGGTAACAGTGCTTACTCCACCAGTGAATACTCGATGTACAAATTTAGGAGCATTATCATTAACATCTTTTACTTTGATTATGACTTTTAGAAGTGTATCATCAGCAATATTGAAAAAACTGTGATTTCTCGGTGGTGACAAACAGTCCTCTGTTGCTTTAACCAGTAGGAGATGTTCATCTTGTTCTTCTCGGTTCAGTGGTGTGGTAATCGAGAGCTCATGGGATAATGCATGCAACTGGAATAAATCTCCCTCATTACCACCTACAATAAAGTAGCAAATTGGTGATATTGGACCATCAAATTCTAATTCATCTCGATCGACTGTTTCTGGTAAGCGGCGCTGTTCATATCCTGCACTTTTATTCTCCGTAAAATTGACTAGATACTCATCAACCATGAATTGTGGTTGGTAATCATTTATATTACTGACGTAAACCGTCAAATCAAGATCTGAGCTTAGAGCTGTTGGGACACCCAAATCATAAGCTTCAATTCGAATCTAGAATAATGATAGAAGATAAACACGTTTAAAAAATAAACATCAGGTTCGTCTTACATCGTAAATCTTCTGTGTTGATCTGTCTAGTGGTAACCGCAGTTCTAATATGCCAGAAACGGGTTGTAAATTAAATGTCTTCCAATGTCCTGCTGGATCTGCTTTCAGTCTATACCTAACTGCTCCGTTTGATCCCACATCATCATCTTTTGCTACAATTTGAACCAAAGCACTTCCAACTGTTGCATTCTACGACGAAAATCCGCATTAATTTGCCGGTATTTTTAAACGCTTTATTTTTAAACTTACTTCTGGAACCTTTAAGGTCGAATTATGTGGAGGACTTAAAAACTCAGGAGCATGATCATTAAAATCAGTCACACATATTGGCAAAATTCCATTAGACACGTGACTTGGTGTTCCTAAATCTTGAGCTCTTAATGTCAACGAATAGTTTCCATGTTTGCCTTGCAATGTTGACAGGGTTTTAATTTCAGCTGACAACTCAGATATTTGCTCCAAAACAAATAATTTCTGGTGATTACCATCTGCAATATCCACGATTACTTGGCCATTTTGAGTGTATGGATCGTCTGCATCTTGTGCCTGAATCGTGGTGATAACTTGGCCAGGTTCATGAAACTCAGTTATTGAGATACAGGTTGAGGGTAAATTCATTTGGGGCACATTATCATTGACATCAATTATGGTTATACTAAAAATTATAAATGATACTATAATAATGATTTCAGCATGTTGCCTTTGTGGACTCTTGGATTTGAAATGGCGGTTTAATTCTATATAAGAAATTTATTTTTGGACAAAACCCATTCTAATATTAGCCAGTTTTATGAGAAAAAATAAATTCTCTTTTAATAACCTTGAGTCGTTATTTTAAATTCGCTGGACATTTTTTCTAGTATCAATAGTTTTCGGTAAATGAAGAAATAAGAAACCAAAACTCAAAGTCAGATTTCATTTCAAGAAACAAACTAAATAAATGTATGTACTCACTTTATATGTTTAAATGCATTTCGACTTTCTCCAGTATTATATCCATATTGATAGTTGTCCCAGGCCTCTACTACCAGAAGATAATTCTGTTTGCTTTCTCGATCCAGTTCATCTGCAACTTTTAAAACTCCTGTATCTGGATCCAAAACAAATTTTCCTTCTGATGAAATTCTATCCAACAAGTATGTTATCTTCCCATATTCTCCACTATCTGAATCTTTGGCCTCTAAAACTGCAACTTTTTTACCAACCGGAGTATCTTCAGCCACCATAATTACTCTCGGTTCTGGCAAGAAGAATGGATTATTATCATTTTCATCTAAGATCTGGATGTACAACTCAACTCGAGTGGAACGTGGTGGTGTATCCAAATCAGTTGCTTTGACAGTAAGATTTAACCAGTCGTACATCTCATGATCAATTTTATTTGCAACCAGTAAATCTCCAGTATCCGTATCTAAATAGACCAAGGATAAAATATCTGATCTCCCTTCCAATGAATAGGTGAGTGATTTATTTTTGTCTGCATCGTCTGCAATTACACTTCCGATGGCAACGCCATTTTTACTGTTTTCAGTCACCGAGAAGCGGTAGAAAGGTTTCCTGAATTTTGGATTGTTGTCGTTTACATCATCAACTTTAACCACAAGTTGTGCTGGAAAGAAATAAGATTAAGTTGGATTTTAGAATAAATAGAATCTATTTACTTATATCCACTTGGGGTTCTTCTGATTCGGAAGCAATGTCTTCAACAATCAGCGTCAACACAATACTTTCCATGAACTCCCTATCGATTAACTTTAATACCCTTAAAACACCATTTTCTTCATCCAAGTCAAACCACGTTTCACAATTAAACTCGGGCCTTTTCAGTAGAATACCACGTTCATTTTTAGCTTGGCATGAGTTGGCATCAATCTTGTACATCAATTTAGCACTTGAATCCATATCATTGGCTCTAACTCGTGTTATAATTGATCCAACTGCTAAGTTCTCGGTAATTGTAATAGTCCCAGAATTAATAAAACTGGGTGGTTTGTTATTGACATCTAGAATGTTAATGTTAACTGTAACATTGGCACTTTTCTGGTTTTCCCCAGTAGCACCATCCAATGCAATGACTTGTAGTGAATACAAAGTAGTACGAGGTTGGGTTGTATCCGGGTCCAAGCTGGCCCCACGTGCTACTGAAATAACACCATTTTCTGGCCCGATTGTAAATTTATCAGAGGCACCATTTTGTATTCTGAATACAACGTAGCTATTTGGTACAGATCCGTCTGAATCATGAGCTTTAACTTGAAAAATTGATGTTTCCCCAGGTATGGTTTCCGGAATAGTAAGATTATAAACATGTCGATCAAATTTGGGAGAATGGTCATTTGCATCTATCAAGTATACAGTCAGGGAAACTTCAGAATGCAAACTAGGTTCACCATAATCAGCAGCTCTGACAGTGAGATGTAATATTCGGATGTTTTCACTATTTGGTCCTTTGAATGCTTCAAAATCTAAAGGATGTGTTGGTTTAATATATCCACTTTGTGGGTCAATTGAAAAATTTAAAAAATTTGAAAGCAATGAGTATTCAATTTCACTATTTCTAGTATTTGCTAAATCAACATCTCTTGCTTCAACTTTTAAGGGTACCTCAAACTCCATTGAGTTTTCCATTAGTCTAGCCTCATATTTAGTTTGGACAAACGTTGGTGGATTATCATTAACATCTTCTATATTAATAATTAATTGCACCGTATTTCTGTTTCCCGTGCCTAAATCATCTCTAGCTTCCACCGTTAAATAATGCCTACCGACTTGTTCTCGATCCCAACTTGATCCTCCTGGTATTTTTACATTTATCACACCATTGATTGGATTTAAGCTAAGCAAATCAGCTATACTGCCTGCTATATTAGTATATCTAACACCTTCGGTGCCATAGTTGCCTGAGTCTTCATCTAGAGCTTGTACCCAAGCAACTGTTGTACCTTCCTGGCAGTTTTCTGGTACCCAAACCTCATAGAAAGGTTTTGAGAACTCCGGATAGTTATCATTTCTATCAAGGACACTGACGGTAATAGGTACTTCACTTTTCTTTGGATGACTCTTCACTGTTTCACGTGCTACTAATGTAAAGTTGAATGATTGGTTGCTTTCGTAGTCCAAGGCAGAAAAGTTTTTAATTCGAATTAGAAAATTGGCTTCATTAATCACCTTTGAAGGAGTTACTTCAAAGATATCATTGTGATCCCGAATAAAGAGTTGAAAAGTGCCATTCACACCTTGATCGTAATCAAAGACTTCATTAATAGAGTTTCCAAGAAATGTCAGCGGAGTGTTGACTGGGCTATTTTCTGGAATTTCACACCAGTAACGACTACTTCTAAACCGGGGTGTTTCATCGTTAATGTCTGTGATCATTACAGTTACTTCTGTGATGGCATTGGGTGGTGGGCGAATTTTGCTTCCAACTTCAGTGGCCTAAAAAATATCCATGATTTACTATAATGCATTTGTTTTGATGTAAAGTACTTACAGTTATTTGAAGAATATACGATCCCGATGCTGATAATTCTCTATCCAAAGTACTGGTAGTGTAAACAATACCAGTTTGCCTTTCAATTCTAAATAAATCGCTTTCTTTATCAATACCATTGGATACTAAACTGTAAGCTATAGGATTGTTGACTTCCCGATCACCATCAACTGCAGTCACTGGAATAAAAACATTACATCAATTACACTGTCTTCAATTCCTGAATTTGTTAGATTACCTTGTAATATAGAGATGCCAATCGGGGCATTCTCCGCAATTCGTGCAACTGGTTGAACACGAACAAATTCTGGTGGTTTATCTTCAACATCCTGAACACGAATCAGTATAGCTGCTGTACCTGTATTGACCCTTCCTTGTTTAGCTCTATCTACTGCTAACACCTTTAATTGATGAACTCGTTGCTTCTCAAAGTCCAAGTCACCTAAAGATGTCTCAATTAGATATTTCCTCTTGCGCATAAGTGATAATGTACCTATAAGTCGAACAACTCCCTTGCCACTAACAGTACTAACAGAAAACTTTGGCGGCTCCTCATCAGCTTCCTGTATGTAGTATACCACTTGACCATAGGCTCCTTCATCCGCATCAGTCGCTTCCAAAGTAGTCAAAATTCCGGGAATGGCATCTTCCGGTACCGTCAGAGATGGCTGATAGGGTTTAAATACCGGCACATTGTCATTCACATCCTCGACTAGCAAGAGTAAACTTTGCGTGATGAAATTACCAGCACCAAGGTTGCCATCCGTGAGGGTGAGCACTAAAGCGTACTCGTCTCGCGCCTAATTGATGGCAGACAGTAAAATAATGTGAATTAAAAATGCTTTCTTCACAGTTGGTGAACTACCAGCTGCGTTATGCGATGCCGGTGTGCATTTACCTCGCGGTCGAGTTCCTGATTTAAATAAATATTTGCTTCAGTTGCGGATGCGCTTTCCACACGAATTACGTTACTTCCTGGCGTTTGTCGCACACCGAACACGAGCTTATCGCCATCCGGATCCATGCCTCGAAGTTTGTATATCAACGTGCCTGTAGATGATAATAGAATCAACAGTCAGTAACAGCTGTCTCGCATTAACTATATCATTAGATATGCTAAATCAACGTTGTTTCAGCTTGCAGTTGCTTCTACTCACCGACTGGAGTTTCAGCACTTTCTTTCAGTCTTAGCACTATCTCTGTCTGTCCATCGATTAAAAACCGCGGAGCTCTGTTACAACTAGCGTTGTTGATTTGCATGCAGATTCCAATCAGCACCACCAGAAATGCGTGTGAGTGCCATTTGAAGCGCACTTTGACTTTGGTTTTGTTGCAAAAGTCGTCCATTGGTGCGTTTATCTCCTGATTACCTCATCACGTTCTCTTTTATTTACTGCTTTACTCTAGGGAGAGAAATACAATGGATTGTAATAGTTTGTTGATATTTAAACATGAGCGAGTGTTTAATTGCAATTCGTTACGTGTTTTGTCGAGTTTTGGCTTGTGTGAAAGAAAGAAAGTGATGAGAATTTCAATTGCGGTTCAAAGTTTTATGGTATATAAGAGATTGTTAGGTTGTAGTTTGAAGTAATGTAAGTAATTCTTAAAAAGCATACCTGCAAAAAAGTAAACATATTCGTCACGTTCTCTATATTCACAATAAAAGCAGAAAATAGTATACATTAGGCAAGATGTCTTCATCATCTCTTTAGAAATCACTTAGATGCTTGTTTGCATAATTTTGTGCCATGATTCTCAGAGTATGAGTAATAAGTATGTTTCTGCAAATTAACCTTCAATTACCCCATTTGTGTGTTGTTGTTGTTGTTTTTACTGATGTGCAACCGTGAAGCGGTAATTTGGGCAGGTGAGCATCAGTCAAGTAAGAAAAATGCTATTTCCGCATGGCAAACTCTACAGTTGGATTCATTGTTGATGAATAGGGTGCTCAAGCGAGCTTAGCTTGTTTACATAGTGCAGGAAACAGCAAACTTATTCAAGCAACTGTAGTAAATTACACTTATTATAATTCCATTAAAATAAAATAAAAAATAATAATAATAGAAAGAAAATTCTGGTATTTCTTGACAAAAGTATTCAGTTCTTCAATCAATAATTACTTTCTATTGATAAAAACCATTACAACTGAATAAGAAAATTGAAAAATCTACAATAAGATCAATCTTATCATTGAATTCTAATGCCAATTATATATTCGCACATTAAGAACTACCTCATTTGAACAAACACCGTAATCACCAAACGGAAGAATAAGTCCATTTGTTGCATTGATGTTCATGAACATCAAGTGCTTTGCATTGCCAATGTCCCCATCCCAAGGAATGGAGTAAAATGTAAGATGTTTTAGCTTTTCACCTAACGTCTTAATTCTTTCACCAAATGCAGCGCACAGGAATGTCGCACCAGTATAGACAATCATCATTGCACATAAAACACTATCACAATTCTATAATTATACAAAAATAATTATTGGCAAGCATAAAAACATTGAATATGTCAGGTTCAGTCAGGGTTGAGAAGCAATATATAGAAGAAAGGTGTGCTTGAGATGAAGAAAGATATGGTACACACAATTATCTGAGATATAATTATTGTTGCTATTATTATCCCACCACATAGAAGATGTGTCAATAGTGGCCACTTATAAATATCGGACACTTGTCTCCATACACTGAAAGAAATCCAAAGATCACTGATTTGCTATTGAGTTTACAATTTCAATTACCGAAGCATGTACATGTGTTGTTTGTGTGCTGAGATATGATAACATTTGCGCAAGTGCTTCAATTGAATTAGTCTCGCCAGGTTAAAAGTGTTTTCGACATTTTCATACGCAATTTCCATGAATTTTATCATCAAGTACAACATTACTATTGCACTGAATACAGTAGAGGAGAAATAAAAGAGTAGAAATCCAATTAGAAAATTGTGGCTCATACAAAACCAATATCCAGTTTCAATGAAAAAATACTTTTAAATAGTTGATAAGAATTCAATGCAATCTTAAAACAACTTACGCTTGGAATAATAAACTTACAGGTCCATTCTGATCTCTTCTCGTCATCCTGTAATCCTGTATAAATTGTATATAGAATATAGAAAATAAAAATAAATGAAATGAAAGAAACTGTAAGAATATTAGGAATGCGAAAAAAAAATTTAACTTTCGAGTGGTCCGTAGTAGCAAACGTATTCTTATTCACTAACTGGACTGCATTTAAAATAAACTTTTGTTTATATTTCATATAGGTAATGATGAAATTTCCATTAGATAGTGTTAGTATGTACGTAATGCTCCATGCCAAATCAATGTTAGACTTGTCAATTACAAGTTTTTCAAATGTATAGCCAATTAAACCACAGTAATAAAACAATGAATAAAAAAGAAAAATAATTTCTCCTATCCAATGTATTTTCCAGGTGATTCTTATATATTGCAAAGCAATGGATTGGTCTAAAAATTGCGAATTCGACATTGTTACAGAATGAAATGTTTCTTATTGACTAAAGAAAAACTAGACTAGTGCAATAGTGTAGATCATACTTAATAATTATTGCATACTGATGAATTGTGTGTATTGCGTCTCATCATTATTTATATCATGTGCTTAATGTGTTATTCGATAATGTCAAATTGTACAAGTTGTGGTTGATCCATCACATTTTATTATTTATTAATGAATTTTATATCTAGGACAGATCAATAGTAGCCTTATTTTGACTTTGCAAATATAGAATTGTCCGAATAATTTGAGATCTTTCAATATTATCTGTTGTATGGTTTCAATATAGAAGAGATTATAGTTAATAACAAAAAGAGCAAATTGTAATGATAATGACACAAATGATTATCATTAATGATTTATTGTGCATAATTAAAAATTAAAACGTGTTGAATGATATACGAGGTATGATCAAAAAGTTAAGTAAGCTTTTTATTGTTATAAAGAAATATTTATTTATCTAAGATTATGTAATTCATTTCAAAATAATTTCCCTCTGATACAATGCATCTGTGCCAGCGCTTTTCCAGTTGTCAAAATATTTCTGAAATGCACTTTTGGGTATCGTCGCAAATCTTCTTCTTCTTTTCATGAGGCTTTTCAATTTTGGGAAGAGAAAAATCGTAGAGAGCTAAGTCTGGTAAATTCGGTGGCTATATATAAATACTTAATTATAGTAATGTATAGAAAAATACACATTGTCATACTTTTCTATAAGTTGAACTGTATTATTTTCATACCGAGATGTGTTACTGAAGTAGAAGATAATACATGAATATAAGTAAATAAAGTTTGCTTTGTTCACCCTAAGGCCTGCAGTTATTATAACACTGTAGAACAGCAAATTTCCGATCGAGATAGCATTAACGGCATTCGATCAATCATAATTTTTTTTTTAAAAAAAAAAAACTGTTTTTTCAAAATTTTCGAATCGTTTTTTTTTTTAATTTAGATTTTGGTGTTTGACCGAATTTTGCTTGCGATTTGATATATTGTCTTATAACTTCCGTAATTATTGTTAGATCATTTAGCTGCTTTGAATAACAATCCGTGAATAGATATTGAAAAAATGTGTAAAAACGTAATTTGTTTATTTTTAATAATTCAGAAAATATAATTTTTGCCAAAGTGTATTTTTGTGAAAAAGTGCAGACGATGATTTCAACGCACATTCCAAACAAATATATATTTGGAATGAAATGAAAATATGAGTTGCCCAATCCAATTTTCTTGACGCATTTATTAATTTTTCTTAGAAAATCATGATTGATCGAATGCCGTTAATGGCATTCCGATCGAAAATTTTTGAATACAATTCTAACATAACTTCTTAATGCTAACTACATTTTAAGCTATAATTTATTTCTAAGAAAATACCTAATGTCTATTCTAATTATTATCAATCTCAACTTATTTGCACCCCATTTTCGGGTGTAGAGTGTCGTGACCACACCGGTCATGTACCGACACCGTACTTTGCCTCCCATCACTGGTCGCTCAGAAGCCTATTCTAAATATACTGTTGGCAAAATACCCTTTATATTTTACATGCTATAAACCATGGGGTTTTTGTTTGTCCGAAATGATAGCATCGCGTAATGGCGCTTTGAAGCGCATCGAGACGAAGCAAGCGCAGGTGGTTATTTATTAAGTTACCTTGGAGAGTAGAATTGCATTAAAATAGTTCGGGCATTGACCATTGTGCTAGGTGACTGACCAGCATAATAAACTTGATGAAAAACACATTTACAGCACTTAATTATTCGGCAGTGGTCACTGAACACCAAGCATAGTTCTGATTGTTTTTAATAAAGCGCAAAATCTGAAATACTATTGAAGATAAATATATCAACATATTAGAGAACACATGCCTGACCTCATCTGAAGGTATATTAAATTAACTTTTAATAATCCTGGCATAGTTGATGTAATATGATGCAGAGGAGGATGAGTATGGTATACCATCAATTTAATTTTAAACACAATTTCGACTCGAAAATACCCAAATGCGGAAGTAAATAAATTTTATTACATTAATAATACATAATAATTAATTCTAATGTGACTGAGATTGTTTATATTGAGTTAATATAAAAAGAAGCATGAGCCCATTATTTCCATTGCCCAATCAAGAACAGTCTATTATCTTTCTCTTCAAATTGCAAGCTTTTCCGAAATAAATTAAGAAGATATTATCTCAGAGCAAACTTTATACAATGTCAGGAGGTTGTAAATTTCATATTATTTCTACTTGGTATCCATCACTTTTTGCATGAAACCCAGTTTGCATGACAGTTGTGTGATTACTTTTTTGAGTGGTAAATTGGAAAATTCATCGAGTTGCGTGAGCGTTTCAAGAGTGAATTAGAAAATCACGAACAAGATTGTAAATTGAGCATTCTTCTAGTGTCACAAATCGATTTTAACTTTCATATCAAACCTTATACATTATTACAAAATGTGTACTTTTTGCTTCTTCATTGAAATAAGAAATAACAGCAGCTAACTATAGCTGTAAAAACGGGGATAATTCATCAAATGGCTGACAAATAAAGCAGATCTTTCAAGTGTGAACCCCCAAGCATCGTAATAAAACTATATCATTAATACAGTTCCGCATAGCAATTATCTATTAGCACACGCTTCAATTTAACGGATTTTTATCGCCATTTATTTTTCAATTCGGTAGATTTGCCGTAAATAAGTATTAGCATTTTTCAGTTCCACCTCACCGTTAATCTTCTTCTAATGCATATCTTCTCAATAATCCAGCAAACCAGACTTGCAATCGCAACTTCCTTCGTTTCTTGGATTGAATGCAATTCACACATCGTCTGTATGGAGTATAGCAGCTACTATCAAGTGATATTTATTTATATAATGGCTAATTAGGTATGCATTGTAAATCACTTTGCATATTCAACAATGCAACCGGAAAATCCTCATTAAAGCTATGCCAAACTTTACAAACTGCTCTGTGGTTCGTACTTAGTGGTGCGAGCGTGCAAACGTCAAGCTGATAAACAAGCTTTTATTCCAGTAAAAAGTTCTATCCGGGAAGTTAATCGATTCGATCAGCTCTAAGCAAAGTGAATTATTGCAATGGATTGAGTTTATAAAAACCGTAGAGTATTCAGCGCAATTACTACATTCTGTACATCCATCGTACAGAACATTTAAGATTTGCATTAAGAGAGGAAATGCATGTTGGTGTAGAAAGTTGATAACAAAGTGTCACAACTTGGTTTCTTCCGTTACACATTTGCACTGTGGTGCAAGTGAAGGTAAATAAGTGAAGATCACGGTGCTTTGCATTGTAGAGGAATAATAACACGGATTGCGTGCGTAATTTGTTCGACGTTTTATGTGGTGAATCAGACGGAAAATTGTTGGAAAAGTCAAAGAGAGGAAATGCCATCAAGTATGCCAGTTAGATCGTGATAGGACTTCTGCATAAATTACAGTTTTCTTCAATTGCAACATGAAAATGTTTGCTGAAATTTATTTAATGAGATGAAATACAGGCTTCTAGAAACCAAATCACTTTCACTAATATTGCATTGCTCAGCTTTCCAATTGTAATCTAAAAAGTTATATCGACACTTCGTCAAATAAAATTAAATTATTCTACGCCAACAGGCATCTGACAGAGCGATAAAAAATCAAACAACTGTTTAATATCTCGAGGGAAATTCATTCGCTAACACTGTGGAACAGCAAATTTCCGATTAAGATTCCGATTAACTGCATTCGATCAATCACAATTTTCTAAGAAAACGGGTTTTTCAAAATTTTCCCTGCACGCAACGTTTTTTTTTTAATTTCGATTCTAGTGTTTTGCCGAATTTTGGTTGCAATTTGATATATTGTCCAATAACGTCCGTAATTATTGTTAGATCATTTAGCT